>JAANYP010005633.1:0-94892 GCA_020465985.1 Centrapalus pauciflorus
TTGATGTGCACAGCTTCTGATAGGGAAAACATTCTTAAGCTGACCTCCCTTGCTGATACCCAATCATCCTCTCTTCAAAACTGTCTTTCCCAACTTGCAGAGGTGAAGGACAACCTCGCTTTCTTAGTGCATAGCCTGGTTGGTCCCAAACCTGCCACCAAAACTGCTGGCAAGCCTGCTGAATTCGTTTCTTCAGGCAGCCCAATTGTTGAAGGTGCTGGTACATCTCCTTCAAAGGGGGAGAAGTTGTCTGCCTCGAAGACTAAGTCTAAGGGGGAGAAAACTTCTTCTCCTAAGGAGAAATCAGTATCCACTGGTCAACCAGCAGGAGCATCTGCAACGGCTACTGGTACAGTGGAAGGTGCTTCTCAAGCTGCTAAGCCTACTCAGGCTGAATCTCCAAACCCTGCTCAGTCTAAGGGGGAGGAATTCATTTATGAGGACATGCCATGCAGCAGAAGGAGGCATCTCATTTTAGAGGAAGAAGAAGAGGATGATACTCCTAAAGGTGTTATCACTACAACTGCTAAAGGAAAAGAAAAAGCAACATTTGATCCTGAACAGCAGAAAGCAGCAGAGTTAAAGTTTCACAAAGCCAGGGCAAAGGACATGGGTCTTCCCATGGATAAATACTTTGAGTTCAGAGATGAACAGCTTCAAGCCCTGGAAGCACTAAGAAAAGAAGAAGCCTCTGCCAAAGCTGCCAGAACTTTTACACTTTAAGAGGCATGCTATGGATGTGCAAAAGAAACTGATGGAAGCTGAAAAGGAAGTGGGTGCTCAGATCTCTGTGACCAAACCAAAGCAAGCATCCTCTGCAAGGGCCCAGTTCCATTTTGACAACTTGGCAAGGAAAAAGTTTCTGGATGTTGCTAATAGAAGGCTTGCCAAGGAAGCAATTGTCAAAGCTGTCCCCATATCAAGAAAAGGCAAACAGTGGAAATTGCAGATAACCAGAATGGGTACAACAGGCCTAGAATTGGAAACTTATGACTACACTGATGTTGCACAGATGGGGTACAGGGAATGGGTTGAGCTGGCAGTTGCCCTGAGCCAGTCTAAGTCAGAAACGGCTAAGACTATCAGGGCATATATTAAGAAGCTGATGGAGAGAATGCAGGATCTTGGCCTGATCTCAAAAGAAGTAAGTGAGGGTGTCTCTGTGACACACCCCAAAATAAAGGCCAGGAGGACAAGAAAGGATTCTGAGCTGGAGCAACTCCTCATCTTAATTGAACATGGTGATTATGGTCTTGAGATGAAAGGAATTGATTACAGCCTGCCCAGTGGAGTAGAGTTTGAAGAAGGTAAAATTATTGAAGAACCTGAGTTAGGGGCATTTTTTGTAGATCTCCTAACATAGAAGAAGTGTTTTCAGAGAGCTTCAGATCTATACAAGGTGGATCTGAGACAGCTTGTAGCCTTCAGACTTCTAACTTCATTCAGGCAGTCAAGCAAGTGGAGAGCAGCCATCTGGCATCAGCTCAGAGGCTGCTATGACAGAGGAGAACTTCAAGATCCCAAGTTTATGATCATCAGAATTGAAATCCAAGATCTAGATGAAACAAGGGATGAGCTTGAAAAGATGTTTGAAGGACCACCTCCACTGGAGTGAAGTCCATCTACCATCAGGGTAGGTGAAGAATGGAAGTTGTCCATCTGTTGGACAGGCTTGCCATTATCTGCTCCCAACATCAACAGTCCAAGTTGTTAAATTTCGTAGTACTTTGTTACATGTGTTGTAACTTTTCTCATTTACATTAGTTGTAATACACATTAGTATATTAGTTGTACTCTTGTAAAAACATGTGTTGTTTTCTGTAATCAAAATCAGTATGTATATAAACTGTCTTTTACTTTACCTGGATGTTGTAATTTTATTTCAGCAAATGTGATGTAAAAATACATAGTGATTATTGATTAAATCAGCTTAGACTGATTATTGCAAATAGGGGGAGATTGTTAGGCACAAAAAGGCCTCAATCAAACCTTCTGTACATCTGAGGGGGAGATTTTTAAATCAAACCTGTTGATGCACTTGAAGGTTGAATTTAAGGCCTGTTATATGCCTTATTGATACCTAAAAGTGATTTGCAATATTAGTCTAAAGCTGTTTACCATGTTGAATTCGTTGCAACAAAGGCAGTTTGTCCAAGCTGTTCTGTCTGCTGAACAGGCTGGACATAAACTGTCTACGCTGATCTATTCTGTTGAGCAGCTTGGACAGTTTACAAGTGTTATGTTCTTTGTGAACAGAACCTGTTCTTTGTGAACAGGTTAAACACTTTATGGAATATGTTTCCAAGTCCTCGTGTATTGTTTTTGACTACATGATCAATTTACAAGTCGAAGACGAAGTGTAAAACAGAACTGCACAGCCTGCCGACGTTGTTCTGTCACATGAAGACAAACAAATATTTGAAAAGGGTGACAGACCTTTTCATATATCAAAATGGCATTAGCAAAAGAAGAAAGATGCAAAGTTGACATTCCTCTTTTGGTTAAAGCCTTATGCAACAGTGACAAAAAGGAAAAACAAAGATTCTGCCATGTGAAGACAAAGGTACTTTATCAGAACGTGCAGAAAGGTGTTTTGTCCTTTTGGAAAGACTCTCCACTATCTCTTCTGTCCAATGAAGAAGCTTCACTAAGATTCTCCTTTTGAGTATAAAAGGAAGCTTGTAAGGATAAAGAGACATCAAGAGTGTGAAATCAGAACGTGTATTGAAGTGTGTTATTCCATGCATGCAAGTCTGCTTACATAAAACAGTCGAGTGTGTCTAAGCTGTTCTTGTGTAAGCTGTCCTTCTGAGTCTTGTAAAAACAGTGAGTGCTTCTAAGTGAGTGTATTCATTGTACCTAGTCAGAGTGAGTCTTAGATTAGTTAACCAACTGTTGTAACTGTCATCTCAGCTTGAACTTTTCTGCATTCAAGCTTGTTTTTAATTAACACTGGTTAATAATATACACAAACATTGAGAAAAAGATTGTTATGTTTTAAATAGCTGTATTCACCCCCCCCCCCCCCCCCTCTAAAGCTTAGAACTATACACTTGGGAAACCTTTCGGGACCTACAGTCATCCACATCAGCTGGAGGTTCCAAAATATCTTAAACTAACTCTGCAGCAATATCTTCCTCCGCTGCTGCTCCTTGCGCCCAGATTTCCTCCAACGTTTGTTCCCGTTGGTCAAATTGTGGAGCCGAACTTGATGGCTCAGCAGCTTCAATGGCAGGTTGTGGGCGGGGAGTGGCTCTTGCAACCGGTGTGCGCCTTGCCGGTGCTCTTTGCTGTTGCTGCTGCTGCTGTTGTTGGGGTGGGGCTTCACCAATCCAGTTTTCTCCTTTTACCTTCATGCTATTGTAGGCAGCATAGGCTAGAAACAAACGAATTACTTTTAACCTGGCCACTGGAGCAAATGTTTCATCATAGTCTATGCCTTCTTCTTGCCTACAGTCTTGAGCAACTAGTCTTGCCTTATTTCTAATGACATGACATTGCTCATCCTTTTGTTTCTGAAAACCCATTTGGTTCCAATTATAGTTTTACCTTTAGGAACAGGAACCAACTTCCAAAATGATGAAGGCAAACCTAATGCACTCAGCATGGTTCTAGCAACTTCAATGAGGGTTCTATTCCTACTTTCAGCAACTCCATTTTGTTGTGGAGTTCTTACAGCTAAAAAGTTTTATGAGATTCCTTTATCTTCATAGAAGTCCACAAGAGTACTGCTTCTGAGTTCAGTACCATGGTCACTTCTAAGTTGCTTGACTTCAGCAGAGTTTAGAACTTCCATCTTTTTAATAAATCCTATAATTTTTCTGGTGGGTTCTCCTTTAGTCTCTAGGAAGATCACCCATGTAAACCAGGAGAACTCATCAACCATTACTAGAGTGTATCTTCTACCTCCTAGACTTGAGACACTGACAGGTCCAAACAAGTCCATGTGGATTAAGAAGAGAGGGGTATCAATAGAAAAATTATGTTTGGATTTAAAAGATATTTTCTCCGCTTGCCTTTCTCACAAGCTGTGCAGAGTTTATCCTTAACAAGAGTTACAGAAGGCAAACCTGTAACCAACTCCTTTTTACAGAGTTTGTTGATATTCTTGAAGTTCAGGTGTGATAGTCTTTTGTGTCATAACCAGTTTAGTTAGGCATTGCTTCTTGAGATGAAACAGGTTTCAGTTATTGGATCAGCAGATTTCATCATATCCACAACATATAGACCTTTCTTCCTTTGTGCACACAACATAACCTTGCCTTGGGGATCCAGTATGTATTCAGGTGTCATCAAAGTTAACCTTGTAACCAGCATCACACGGTTGGCTAATGCTAACAAGATTATGTTTTAACTCAGACACAACGACCACTCATTTGAATATTGCAGCACCAGCTTGAAGGGTTCCATATCCTTCTGTGGATCCCTGAACATTGTCACCAAAGGTGACCTTTGGGCCTTTTTCAAACCTGAGATCACTCAGCAAATCTTTGCAACCTATGATGTGGCCTGAGAAGCCGCTGTCCAAGTACCAAACCTGGCTTGGTTGTTTATCCTGCAGAGTGTCATGGGAAATATTAGTTTTTTAGGGGAACTCATCATAAGGATGAGTTCTCCTTCTTCGTCAACATTTGTTGATGGACCACTTAGATCTACACTAATATTTCCAATTTGGATTGTATCAGCTTGGATACTTCTGAGTAGAAGGTCCTTGCACCAAACCAAGCATTCTCCTCATTGGTGTTAATAGAGGAGGTTCATTTGCAAGTACCGGGGTATGGAATACCCTATTTCCAATTACAGGAAATGCAGCAGTAGTCAAAAGAGGTTGGGAGTTATACAGATGCTCACCACAGATGTGTTTGCAGATGAGGCTCAAAAACCTTGGGAATCTGACAGCATCTTGACGCTATTCTTGTTACACCAGGTTCCCCAAGTTTAGAAAATTCCACCTTGCCATGTTCAGAGTTGTCCCATCCACAAACTGCAGGACAATAGGAATCTCATCTCTGCTGAGTTAGTCGAATGAACCAACCTTGCAGCTCAGGCTCATCACCATTGAGGCGAAGAGGAAACTGTAGGTTAGGGAGAGGTCCCTTCTGAACAGGGTTTGTCAAGATAAAAATTATTACCTAAGATTAACTGGTTTGAATTAATCAGAGTATAAACCAATAACCTTGTATTGAAGCAAAGTCCAATTAAGAAGTTTGCGGAATAACACTTAACTGTTTTAAGGAAAGCTTTCAAAACAAATAACATATAAACATAATCAATGATCAAAGATCACTTGTATTGCTAAAACTCAATGATTACAATCACCTCCAATCTGTTTTATTAGACGAAGAACACAGATTGTTCTTAGGGTTTTACAACCTTAGAGGCTTATAAAAACTTAATCAGAAAAGCAATTACAACTGAAATAAACTTGTACGTGCAGCATTACAATAGAAAACCTATTCTATGTATATTTATAATGCCTTCTGATTTGTTTCCTTGAGAAACTCTGATTTCTCTGATAGTAGATATGCTAGAATCTTCGAATATATCTTTTCCTGAATTTCAGCGCTTTCTGTTTATTGAGCTGTTGAGCAGCTTGAAGTCTATCTGTTTAGCAGCTTGAGTTTGAACACTGGCTGCTTGAACTTTTGAACTAGCAGCTCGAACTTCTTCAACTAAAAGCTTGAAATTTGTAATTACACAGACAATCTACTTACAGTTTGAGAAATCTAACTAACAGCTTGAAATATTTAGAATATTTCCCAACAATCTCCCCCTAACTTAAATTCTTTACACTAGACTTTAAGTTTCTATACAAATAAGGAAATAAAGCAAAGTAAAACTGCTATCTACAAACAAAGGCATCCAAAACCTTACAATTGTGAAAGTTTCTGATTAACTGCCTTCAAAAATTCTCTTTACAATTCTTCTCTATCACAGTATATCTTCACTGAGCTCATTTGCAGTAGCCATGCTCTTGGAAGATCAAAGAATTCAAAATTGAAGAACATGTTGGATTCATTCGTAAATTTGAGTCTGTATGTCTTTGATTACACATACAGATCCACATTTGCAATCTTCATCTCCTTGGCATCTTCTATATCTTTTCTAATGGACTCTGGATCAAAAATGCTCTTCAAATCCTTTATAGCCTGCTTGACCTGGGGTAGTGAAGATCTAACTTGACTCACAGATCCAATATGGTGCATTCTAGTAAGTCATCCCTGGTCATCCCTTGAACTATGTGCATTATACTCTTGTACTCTTCCTCAGGACCAGCTTCTCTTCTGACTACAAAATGATATTTTAAATCAATGTTATCCATTGACTTAGCATACCAGTATGTAAAAGGCGGTTTTGAGAAGTCATGCTTGTCGAGGGTCTTTTCAATCTCCATCACCTTTTGAAGTTGATGCTCAAATAACACCCTTTTTACCTTATCAAGCTTTTCTTGTGAAATGATTTCTGATTGAGAATTAGTAGCAACAGCTTGAACAGGAGGAGGAGGATTACTGACACCAGCTTGAATATCACTTACCCCAGCTTGAACTGGTTCTTGGACTTGATGGGATACTTTGGCTATCTTTCATTTTTCCATCTCCTTGTCATGAATTTCTTGCAGCCTTTCTGTGCTCCATGACTGAGCCATCTTCTTTGAAATCCCAACTGAATAGGCAAAATTTATCAAAAACTTTCTGTGCTCTGCCTTTGACTGCCCTGTTGGCATTTTCCTTTCCTTCTCATTCTGTTTGACCACAAACCCTCTTAGGTAATCACCTAAGGTTTCATCATCTTGCATTGGAGTATGGGTTTGCTGGTCCAAGAGTTTGTCAGGATCTAGAAATTATGAAAATTATGAATAACCAAGATTAACTGATTTGAATTTATCAGAGTATAAATCAATAATCTTGCTTTGAATCAAAGTTTAATTAAGAAGTTTGCGGAATAACACTTAATTATTTTGACAAAAACTTTCAGAATCAATAATAGCATAAAACATAAGAAGTAATCAAGACTGTTTGTATTGCTGAATTCAATGATTACAATCACCTCTAATCTGTTTTGATTAGTCGAAGAACACAAACTGTTCTTAGGGTTTTACAACCTTAGAGGCTTATGAAAACTCTATCAATAAAGCAATTACAGACTCAAAATATGCAGAAAACTCTTATATAATAGAAAGACCTATTCTATGTATTTATATTGCTTTATGGACGTGTTTCCTTGAAGGACTATGACTTCTCTGATAGTAGATATGCTGGAATCTTCTTGTAGATATCTTCCCTGAAAATCAGCACATTCTGTTTATGAAACTGTTGAGCAGCTTGAATGACTTGACAGCATGAACTGAGCAGCTTGAGTTGTTTTGCTCTGACAGCTTGAACTTTTACACTGGCAGCTCGAGTTTCTTCAACTAGCAGCATGAACTTTGTACTTACACAGAAAATCTACTAACAGTCTGAGAAGTCTAACTAACAGCTTGAGTATACTTAAACTATTTCCCAACAATCTCCCCCTAACTTAAATTCTTTATACAAGACTTTAAGTTCTATACAAATAAGGAAATGAAAAAGTAAACTGTTATTCACAAACCAAGGCTTTCAAAAACTTACAACTGTGCAAGCTTCTGATCTACAGCCTTCAAAAAATTCTCTATTCATCTCTTCTTTATCACAAGATATCCTAACTGATTTTATTTGGAGCAGCATATCTTTTGAAAAATTATAAAACTCGAGATTGAAGAAAATACCAAATCCATCTTTGAATGTGACTCTGTAAGTTCTGGATTTGACAAAAATATGAACTTCCTTGATCTGTTTCCCTTTCTTCTCAGCATCTTCTACTTCTTTTCTTGCAAATTCAGCATCAGCAACTGAACTTAGATCTCTGATGAGTTGTTTTACTTGTGGAAGATTAGATCTAACTTGAGAAACAGATCCTATGTGGTACATCTTTATCAGTTCATCCCTGGTCAGGTTATGAACCATCTGCCAGAATGTATCAAACTCCTCTTCTGGTCCAGATTCTCTCCTTATCACAAACTTGACCCTTAAATTCCTTTCATCCAATGACTTAGCAAACCAGTAGTTGATTTCTGGCTTTGTAAAGTCATGTTGATCAATCAACTTTTCTATCTCCATAGCTTTTTGCAAATGGTGCTGAAAAATCACCCTCTTAACATATGATGGAACAGAAACAGTAGGTTGATCAGTGGGAGCAGGTGCATTGGCAGCTTCAGGTTGGACTGGTTTCTTAGTGGGAGCAGGTGCATTGGCAGCTTCAGGGTGGACTGGTTTTGTTGATGGTTGGACTGATTGGGACGGTTGAACTGTTGGTACTGGCTGAACTTCTGAAGAGACTCTTGTTTTCTTTCTTTTCTCCATTTCTTTATCATGTATTGCCTGCAGCCTCTCAGTAGGCATAGACTGAGCAATTTTCTTTGGAATATCTGCTGCAACGGCAAAATTGATTAAGAATCTTCTCTTCTCAGCCTTGGTATGCCCAGTTGACATCTTCCTCTTCCTTTCACCTTGCTTTACCACAAACCCTCTTAGGTAATCTCCTAAGGTTTCATCATCTTGCATTGGGGCATGGGTTTGCTGGTCTAAGGCCTGATCTTGTTCTTCTGCTAACTTTCTGGCAATCTCAGCATCAAAGGCAATCTGGGCTTCTCTGGAAGAAAATTTGTGCTTTGGAGACTCAATGAGAATACCCTTGCCCTTATCTTTTGTAGCAGAAGATGTAGCTTGGACTGAACTGGATGGAGCTTCAATACCTTCTCTTATAACAACTCCAGTTGCTCTTGTAGAAGCAGCTTGAGTTTCTAGGCTAACAGCTTGAGAAGCCGTTGGGACTGCTAGCCTAGAAGATGGAGCTGTTGATGCTGCTTGGACTGTTGGTGTTGGAGCTGCTTGGACTGGTTGAGGAACTTCCTGATTCTCCCCCTTTTTGGAAGCATTGGTTTGGTCAGAAGGACCTACAACCTTTGCCACATGGGTTTGAATCAACTGCTCTAGTTTGATGAGCTTATTTCCACAAAGAGTAAACCCTTTGTGTAGATTAGCCAGTTTCTGATTGTGAGCAGCTTCTGCCTGTTTGAGTGCATGAAATTGTGCCCCCTGTGCAGAAATGATGGACATTTGGTATTCCAACATTGTTACAACAAGTTTCAGCTTTGGATCCGTTAAGAGCATCAGTTGCAGGCTAGTCTCAAGATCAGATAACACCAGGGGTGTTTGTGGTCTATCACTGACATTAACACCAGAAGTAGAAACCTCTGGGCCCCTCTTTTCTTGGTACTGGGGACTTCCAGCTCGTGTTTGCACACTTGCTGTTGCCATGGGAGTGGTCTTAGAGATGTTGGCCCTGTCCTGTGCCTCTTGTGCAGAGACATCAGTAGTGCCAGCCACAAAGCCCATATGAACAGTCTCAGAAGAGATGTTCACCTCCTGATTGAGGTTGGGAGTGTCCTCAATTGGTTCCCTTTGGATATTCTGTGCAGAAGGATCCTCCTGCACAGGGATATATGGCTCTTGTCTAAGGGAGGAGGAGGAAGGAGCTCCTCGTCCCCTTTTCCTTTTATATAAGTATTGTAGTGGGCGTTTGGGCTGTTCAAAAGGATCAGAGGGAATATGTGTATCATGAGGAGTGGGTTGGGGTCCTGGGGTTGAAGCAGTAATGTTGGGCTGTGTCTGCTCAGGCCCCTCTCCTCTGTTTCTTGTGATGATGTTCATCATTGCAGAGGGCAATGGAGCATCAATACTAACAAAATTAGCACTTGGCTTTATCAGCCTTTTGATTGAAGATAGTGAGTGCCTATGGGAAACATATATCCTCTTATGTAAATTTGAAGTAGTGCAGGTGTGTGCAATTATTTTTGCCAAAAATCGAGGATACATCAAAAATTTCCCATGCTTCAAGGAATGATGCCTTAACATTCCTTGAAAGATCATATTTGAAAAATTGAACTGTTGGCCAGTAGAAAAGCACACTAAGGCGGTGGCAATATTTGAAGAAAATTCTGACCAACCAGTTCTTTTGGGGCTTAAACATTGCTGAATAATATGCACAAGGTATTTCCATTTAGGAGAAAAATGTGCTTTCAAGAAAGTAAAAGAATCAGCAGGACCCCTATATCCAATATTTTGAAGACCAAAGTGTAAAGCAGTAAGAGATAGGTCTTTTATACCTGTGGCATCTTGACGATGCAGATGATGTCTGATGGACTCCTCGGTGATATTGATGGTAGTACCATCGATTTTGGAAGTCAGGGTAGGCACTCCATTGATGGTTTGAACATAGGCATGATTCCAGAATTGCTCAATATGAGATATGTATATAGTGGGGTTGATATTGAGGGCATAGTGGATATGGGAGTACCTGAGGAAGTCCATCATCTCATGGAACGGTTCAAGGTCAGTGTGTTTCAGGGTGTATGGGAGGCAGTTGTGTTCTTTTACGAACTCCATTGATCAAGAAACGACGGTTTAGGGTTTAGGGTTTGAAGAGAATGTGTGTATCGTTCAGAGAGAAAGCAGAAGGCCGTGGAAGAAGAATATGTAACTGGTAGTTACAACTGAACGAAACTGGGACCTTTAAAGGGTTCGAAAAGGTTAGGTCCCGCGCACACATTTGGGAAATTACCTAAATACCCTGCACACTTTGACAGATCAAGTGAAAATAACTAGCAGTCCGAGAAAATGAACTAGCAGCATGAGAAAAGACTCATGCTGTTAGTGTAAAATTGTGCAGATTTTCAATGGAACAGTGTCTCCCCCTTAAATTAGCATATTGAGTTGATAATAATAAAAATCAATTAATCCATGTTTACCATACCAATGTTTGATATTAGGAAAGTGAACCTTCCTACATCAAAAGGTTTTGTAAATAGATCAGCTAGCTGATCATCAGTATGTATTTTGGTAACTTGGATTAACTTCTTTTCATTACAATCTCTGATGAAGTGAAATCTGATTTCTATATGCTTGGTTTTTGGGAATTTAACTGGGTTTTGCACAATGCTAATGGCACTTGAATTGTCAATATAAATAGGAGTGGATAAGAAATTCATACCATAGTCTCTTAGCTGATTTTGAATCCACATTACCTGGGAGCAGCAGCTTGCAGCTGCTACGTATTCTGCTTCAGTGGATGATGTGGAGACAGTTGTTTGTTTCTTACATTGCCAAGAGACAAGTCTTGCTCCTAAGTATTGACATCCACCAGTTGTGGATTTTCTGTCAATGTTGCAACCACCATAGTCACTGTCAGAATATGCAGTTAGTTCAAAAGGAGAGTCTTTGGGATACCAGAGGCCTAAATGTGGTTGGCCTTTAAGGTATCTGAAAATTCTCTTAACAGCAACCAAGTGAGAATCATTTGGTGAACATTGAAACCTGGCACACACACAAACAGCAAACATTATATCAGGTCTAGAAGATGTTAGATACATGAGAGATCCTATAAGGGATCTGTATAGATGAATGTCCACATCTATGCAATCTTTGTCTGTATGAAGCTGTTTATGAGGATCCATTGGAGTGCTTGCAACCTTTGTGTCTTGATAGCCAAACTTTTCCAGTATGTCTTTGACATACTTTGATTGACTTATGAATAGACCAGTAGGCTTCTGTTTGACCTGCAGCCCTAGAAAGAATGTGAGTTCCCCCATTGAACTCATTTGAAACTTTTTGTGCATTAGGGCCTCAAAATCTTTGCACAACTTATCATTAGTTGAGCCAAAAATGATGTCATCAACATAGATCTGGACAAGAAGAATCTCAGTCTTGATGGATTTAGTGAAAAGTGTTTTGTCCAGAGTGCCTCTCTTGAATCCATTCTGTAGAAGATATGATGACAGTGTGTCATACCATGCTCTGGGGGCTTGGTGAAGACCATAGAGAGCTTTGTCTAGCTTGTACACCCTGTCTGGATACTTGTAGTCTTCAAAACCAGGAGGTTGACACACATACACTTCCTCTTCAATTGTCCCATACAAGAAAGCAGACTTAACATCCATTTGATACACTTTAAAGCCTTTGAAACTTGCATATGCTAGAAATAGTCTGATGGCTTCAATTCTTGCTACTGGAGCAAAAACATCATCATAATCTATTCCCTCTTCTTGAGTGTACCCTTGAGCTACTAGTCTTGCTTTGTTCTTGATGACTATCCCTCTCTCATCCTTCTTGTTTCTGAACACCCACCTTGTACCTATTGCTCTCTTACCTTTAGGAAGATCCACCAGAGTCCATACATTCTGAATTTTAAACTGTAAAAGCTCTTCTTGCATAGCTTCAATCCAGGATGAGTCTTTTAGTGCTTCTGATGCCTTTTTAGGTTCTAGTTGAGACATGAAGCAGGCATGTTCAAAAGCAGCTAGGCTGAATTCTGGAACTGCTTGTTCAGCAGCAGCAGTCTCATTGTGGACCATCTTCCTTGTTTGAACAGGAGTACTTGGATCACCCAGTATTTGATTGAGAGGGTGATACATATGAACTCTTAGTGTGGGCTCTCTTTCTGTTTGGAAGGACGTTCCAGGGTTTGTGTCATCTCCATCAGAACCAGTGAATGGTTCATTTTCTGGAACAGCATGAGTTTCTAGGCTAACAGCTTGAGAAGCTGTTGGGACTGCTAGCCTAGAAACTGGAGCTGTTTCCTTTTGTGTTTGAGCTGTGCTGTCAGGACTTGGGAATGGCACTTCAGTGTCTGGATTTGCATCATGTTGAGTGCTCAGGACCCCTGGAGGATCACTTGACAGAAGTGGTAGAGTGGTAAAGTCATCCCAACTTGTTGAATCTGCAGCAGTCTGAAACTTTGTGCCAACAGCATGAGAAATTGTATTGGCAGCATGAGAATTTGTGTTAGCAGCTTCAACCCTGTATGCATCAGCTTCTGTAGTAAACTCAGCAAAGCTCAGAGAATTTGTTAGTGAATCTAAATCAAATAACCAATCAGGACCAGTGCCTTTGATGTTAGTAGTATTTTCATTAAATTCAACATTGGCACTTTCTTCAATTGATTTAGACACTCTGTTGTATACTCTATAGGCTTTGCTTTGATTTGAGTATCCTACAAAAAATCCTTCTTCAGCCTTACTCTCAAACTTCCCTAAGTGAGTCTTAGTGTGAAGAATAGTACATGGGCATCCAAAAGGCTTGAAGAAAGCTATTAGGGGACTTCTGTTGTGGAATAGCTCATAGGGAGTTTTCCCTTGTGATTGAACTACTTGAACCCTATTTAGAACATAATAGGCTGTATTAACAGCTTCTGCCCAGAAAGTCATAGGCAGATTGGAATCAGCTAACATTGTTCTAGCAGCCTCAATTAATGTTCTATTCTTTCTTTCAGCTACACCATTTTGCTGTGGTGTTCTTGGTGCACTATATTGTCTAGCAATGCCTTTGGACTCACAGAAACGGTTTAGAATTTGATTTTTAAATTCAGTTCCATTGTCTGATCTTATCACCTTAACTTTGGAATTGGATTGGTTTTCTATCTTAAGGATAAAAGACTTAACTAGCTCAGCAGTTTCATCTTTGGACCTAAGAAAGTAAACCCAAGTAAATCTGGTGAAATCATCAACAATGACTAAACATTATGCCCTTTTATTCAAACTCAAAACAGATGTTGGACCAAATAGATCCATATGTAACAGCTGAAGAGCAGATGAGATTGAATTTATTTCTTTGGCCTTATGAGAAGTTTTGTGTTGCTTACCTTTAAGACATGCTACACAATGATCATCACAAATGAACTCCTTTTGTGGTAATCCTCTTACCAGATTCTTTTTAACCAAATCATTCATGGACTTGAAGTTCATGTGACACATCCTTCTATGCCAAAGAGCAGACTCATTTGATGATGCTTTGGGTATTAAACAGCTTAAAGTATTTGATTTAGTCAAAAGAGCTGTGTCTAGGCAGTAAACATTGTCCTTTCTTGGTGTTCTAAGTAAAACAAGATTTTCAGGAATTTTGAAATCCTTTGAAAGAACAATGCAGTCAGAATCTGTGAACAGAACAATGTTTTGTTTGTCACAGATTTGAGAGACACTTAATAAATTGTACTTAAGCTGTTCAACATACAAAACATCATGGAATGTCATGTTGCCTGCATTTACAGTACCTTTACCTGTAACCTTACCTCCTTTTGAGTTGCCTCCAAATGCAACAAAACCTCCATCAAATCCTTTGAAATTTGACAAGCATTCAGAATTGCCTGTCATGTGCCTAGAGCATCCACTGTCCATATGCCATCTTGTCCTAGGAGGAGACCTGTGGTTGCCCTGCACAAATAACAGCTTAGTTAGTAGTGGAGTAAACCCAAACCAAATTGGTTTTGGGTTGGCCTTGTACATTGACATAACTAAAAACTGTTTTTGACTTCTTATATTTGGTGAGATCTACTGATGGAGTCTTTGGCGAGTATTTAGTGATAATATGAGGTATCCAACTATTTTGATCATCTTTTCTTCTGACAGTCTCAGATGATTCACTAGCAGCTCCAGTTTGATGCCCAGCAGCTTGAGCTGTGTTTGTAGTGCTAACAGTTTCAGTTTTTGCACTAACAGCATCAGATTTTGACTTAGCAGTCTGATCTTTTGCATTAGCAGTTTGAGCAACAGATTTGTCCTTGACACACCATATTTGTTTAAAACTTGATTTAGGCTTTGCCAAAACTTGTTTTTGATGTGTGGACTGTTTTTTATTAACTTTTGAGAATCTGTGATCAACTGTTCTCTTTGGAGCTGCTGTGGAAGGTTTCACTTTTGAGTGCTTTGCCTGTTTAGGATTTGATTTTGTGTGATGCACAGTCTGTTTTGCAACAGCTGGTTTGTAAAAACAATCCTTGGCTAAGTGATTCTTCCTTCCACAGTGAAAGCATCTTTTGACAGTTTGAATTGGAACACCAGACTTTTCTGTCAATTTCTGGTTCTTGTTTCTCTGGTTTCCTCTTACCTGCTGTTGTTTAGGAAACTTTTGAACACCATGCTTTTGGCATGTGCAGATAGAAACAGTTTTACCTCTTTTAGTTCCTTTTGATGAAGATGCAGTGTTACAGTTAGAATGTACAGAAACTTGTGGAGTAGCATTGCATACACTCATCTTCTCTTTTCCTTTCTTACTGGGAACTTGGACTTCTATGGGTGCACTCTTTGTGTCACAGTCTCTATTTTGACTCTTATCTTCCTTTGGTTCAGGACTGCTATCAAGGATAGGATCTACAATAGTCATAGACTCATCTAATGGTTCATTGACAAGTCTATCAGCAACTTCACTCATTGGATGAATGTACTTGTTATTATATGGAGGTGGAGTAGCTCTGTATCCTATTCCTTCTTTGGGATTGACCTGAGATTTGACTCTATCTTTGAATTGAACTTCCATTAGGTGTTCTAGCTTTTGATTTGCTAACTTGAAGTTACCAAAATCTATGTTAACAGATTCCAGTTTCTCATTAGCCTCTAACACCTTCTGTTCAGATTCTTCTACCTTTTTATTCAAAGATTCTATTTTCTTATTGAGTTCCTTTTTCTCCCATTCATGATTGTTTCTATCATACCCCATTTGAATCTCATTATCCTTATAATCATTGATCTGTTTTTCCAGATCTTCTATGGCTTGCATATATTCATATCTCCTTTCTTCCATCTTAGCTAGAGTTTTGCACATGCTCTCATTATGATCTCTGTACTTTTTAACCATATTTTTGCATGATTGAGAGCAGAGTTTAGAGTTTACCTCAGATGGTAGTTCAGTTGAGGAGACATTTGAGGTTTCTGCCATAAGTGCTTGATTTTGGAATTCTTCCTCTGTCTGATCACTCCAGTCAAACACATTGTCTTCTTGAGAGACAAGTGCTGTTGATGAGGAAGCTTGGATGGGCTGTGAAGTCCTTGATGGCTGTTGACCTTGAGATCTACATTCTCTGGCAAAGTGACCAAGCTTATGGCATTTATAGCATTCCACTTTTGATTTATCAAAAGATGGTTTGCCTTCTGTTTTGGCTTGAAAGTTGGTCCTTCCAGTTCTTTTCAGGAATCTTTTGGCTCTCATGGTCAGCATTGCATGTTGCCACTTTAAATCCATCTCTTCAAGATCATCAGGATGGATTTGTTCCAAGTCTTCAACATTTAGAGCAAATAATCCATCATTGGCAACAAAAGCTTCATAATGAGTTTCAGCAGAATTGCCATCACCACCTGAAAAAGAATCATAGTTATTAGATTTTTCAGAGGACAGAAGAGCCAGGTTGTTCTTTGTTTTTCAAAGTCGAAAACTTTCTTCAAAATTTTTAATCTTTTACAATGGAATTTGAAAATAGCAGCGGTGGATCTGGGCAAGGACTCAAAGTGCCTATGCTCAAGCCCACTGAGTTTGAGATGTGGAAACTCAGGATTCAACAGCATATTCAATTCATTGATTATGCCATATGGGAAGCTGTTGAATTCCCTCCTGCAGTTGATCCAGAACTTGATGCTGAGGGAAAACCAGTCAAAACTCCTCCAAAAACTGAACTTGAAAGGAAGGCTAGAATGAATGAAGTGAAAGCACTCACATTATTACAAATAGCCATTCCTAATGCTTATCAACATCAGTTTAAAAAAATTTATACTGCTCACTCTCTTTGGAATGCCTTAGAGAAGAGGTTTGCTGGTAATGCAAGTACCAAAAGAAATCAAAAGGACCTCTTGAAACAGCAGTATGAAAACTTTTCTGGTGGCAAGAATGAAAACATCACTCAAATCTTTGACAGGTTCAACAAACTGATAAGTGAACTGGAAAGTGCAAAGGTCAATCTGGATCAAGATGAAGTCAACAGAAAGTTTCTCAGATCTCTTGGAGAAGAATGGACAGTCTATGCTGCACAGTGTAGAACAAAAGACACACTTGATGAGATAGAATTGGATGAAAATTATGAAAATTATGAATAACCAAGATTAACTGATTTGAATTTATCAGAGTATAAATCAATAATCTTGCTTTGAATCAAAGTTTAATTAAGAAGTTTGCGGAATAACACTTAATTATTTTGACAAAAACTTTCAGAATCAATAATAGCATAAAACATAAGAAGTAATCAAGACTGTTTGTATTGCTGAATTCAATGATTACAATCACCTCTAATCTGTTTTGATTAGACGAAGAACACAAACTGTTCTTAGGGTTTTACAACCTTAGAGGCTTATGAAAACTCTATCAATAAAGTAATTACAAACTCAAAATATGCAGAAAACTCTTATATAATAGAAAGACCTATTCTATGTATTTATATTGCTTTATGGACGTGTTTCCTTGAAGGACTATGACTTCTCTGATAGTAGATATGCTGGAATCTTCTTGTAGATATCTTCCCTGAAAATCAGCACATTCTGTTTATGAAACTGTTGAGCAGCTTGAATGACTTGACAGCATGAACTGAGCAGCTTGAGTTGTTTTGCTCTGGCAGCTTGAACTTTTACACTGGCCGCTCGAGTTTCTTCAACTAGCAGCATGAACTTTGTATTTACACAGAAAATCTACTAACAGTCTGAGAAGTCTAAACTAACAGCTTGAGTATACTTAAACTATTTCCCAACAGAGTTCATCCTATTCCTCTGCTAGTTTTCTGGCAAATTCAGCATCATGAGCAACCTGGTCTTCTTTAGATGAAAATTTAAGCTTTGGAGATTCTATAAGTATGCCCTTGCCCTTATCTTTGTTTGCAGAAGTTGTAGCTTGGACTGTACTGACAGGAGCTTGAACACCTTCTCATATAACAACTCCAGTTGTTCTTATGGGAGCAACTTGAGTTTCTAGGCTACCAGCTTGAGTAGCTATTGGGACTGTTAGCCTAGAATCTGGGACTGTTTGAACAGGAGTTGAAGCTGTTTGGACTGAAATAGGGATCTCCTGATTCTCCCCCTTTTTGGATCCATTGGTTTGGCCAGGAGGACCTACAACCTTTGCCATTAGGGTTCGAGTCATCTTCTCAAGCTGAATTATCTTGTTGCCACAGATAGTGAACCCCTGATGAAAATAATCCATTCTCTGATTCTGAGCTACTACTGTCTGGTGGAGAGATAGGATTTGTGCCCCCTGTGCAGCAATAATGGACTGGTAATATTCCAATACTGCCACAACAGGTTTCAGCTGAGGATCCGTCAATATCATAAGTTGAAGACTAGCCTCAAGATCAGCAAATGAGTGTGGTGCTTGTGATCTATCACTGGCAGGAATTCCAGAAGTAAAAACATCTGGGCCCCTCTGTTCTTGGTACTGAGGACTTCCAGAAGGTGCTTGCACACCCTCTGTTGCCATGGGTGTGGTCTTATTGATGTTGACACTGTCCTGCGCCTTTTTTGCAGAGACATCAGTAGTGTCAGCCACAGAAACCATATGGACATCCTCTGTTGGGATGGCCACCTCCAAATTGAGGATGGGAGTGTCCTCAGTGGGTGCCCTTTGGATATTCTGTGCAGAAGTGTCCTCCTGCATAAGGATATTTGGCTCTTGTATATGGGCTGAGGAGGAAGGAGCTCCTGAAACCCGTTTTCTTTTGTATAGTATAAGTGCGGATGTGGGTTTAATAGAAGGAGCAGAGGGAGTATTTGTGTCATGAGGAGTAGGTTAGGGTCCTGGGGGTGAAGCAGTGATGGAAGGCTGAGCCTGCTCAGGACCCTCTCCTCTGTTTAGTGGATTGATGCCCAACATTGCAGAGGGCAATGGGACATCTATACTCAAAAAGTGGCACTAGATTTTAAAAGACGTTTTATTGAAGGTAAAGAGTGACTGTGGGAAACATGATTCCTTTTATGTACATTGAAATTATTGCAAGTTCTTGCAATTATTTCTGCCAAAAATCGAGGATACATCAAAAATTTTCCATTCTTTAAGGCTTGATGCCTTAACATACCCTGAAAAATCATATTTGAAAAATTGAACTGTTGGCCCGTAGATAAACACACTAAGGCAGTGGCTATATTAGAAGAAAATTCTGACCAACCAGTTCTTTTAGGGCTTATGCATTGTTGGATAATATGTGCAAGATATTTCCACTTAGGGGAAAAATGAGTTTTAAAGAAAGTATAAGAATCAGTAGGGCCCCTATACCTTATAGCAAAAAGGCCTTCATGTAAGGTAGTAAGGGATAGATCAGAAATACCTGTGGCATCTTGAAGATGCAAGTGTTGGCGGATGATGTCCTCAGTGAAGGTGACAGTGTTGCCATCGATTTTGGAAGTCAAAGAAGTGACTCCGTTGATGGTTTGGACAGAGGCATGTTTCTAAAACTGTTCTATATGGGATATATAGATGGTGGGATTTATAGTGAAGGCATGATGGATATGGGAACCTCGAAGGAAGTCCATCATGTCATGGAATGGTTGAAGGTCAGTGTGTTTGAGAGAATAGGGAAGACAGTTATGTTCTTTGACAAACTCCATTGACGATCAATCGGTGAGTTAGGGTTTCAGAGAAGTGTGTGTGAATCGCTCAGAGAGAAAAGAAGGGTCGTGGAAGATATTTTGCAACTGGTAGTTACAATTGAACGAAACTGGGACCTTTAAAGGTTTGGGGGTTTCGAAAATATCTAATCCCGCGCACACACTTACAGGAAGTTACCAAATTACCCTGCACATTTTGACAGATCAAGTGAAACAACTAACAGTCCGAGTAAAATGAACTAGCAGCTTGAGAAAAGACTCAAGCTGTTAGATGAAAAGAAGCATATTCTAATGAAACAGTGTCTCCCCCTTAAACAAGCATATGAAATAAACATATTTTTCATAAAATAAGAGAGAATGATGAAAAACAAATCAGTCCATATTAACCATGCCAATATTTGACACTAGGAAGGTGAATCTTCCTACATCAAATGGTTTTGTAAATAGATCAGCTAACTGATCATCAGTATAAATTTTGGTAACTTGGATTAATTTCTTCTCATTACAATCCCTTATAAAATGAAATTTGATGTCTATATGCTTAGTTTTGGGAAATTTCACTGGATTTTGTACAACGCTTATTGCACTTGAGTTGTCAATGTAAATAGGAGTGGATAGGAAATTCATACCATAGTCTCTCAGTTGATTCTAAATCCACATCACTTGGGAACAGCAGCTTGCAGCTGCTACATATTCAGCTTCAGTGGATGAGGTGGAAACAGTTGTTTGCTTTTTGCACTGCCAAGAGACCAGTCTTGCTCCTAGATATTGACATCCACCAGTTGTGGACTTTCTGTCAATGTTGCACCCTCCATAATCACTGTCAGAATAGGCTGTTAGTTCAAGAGGAGAGTCTTTAGGATACCAGAAGCCCAAATGTGGTTGGCCTTTGAGATATCTAAAGATTCTCTTAACAGCAAATAGGTGTGAGTCCTTTGGAGCACATTGAAACCTGGCACACACACAAACAGCAAACATTATATCAGGTCTAGAAGATGTGAGATACATAAGTAAACCTATCAAGGATCTGTATAGATGAATGTCCACATCTACTCCATCTTTGTCTGCATCAAGCTGCTTGTGAGTGTCCATTGGAGTACTAGCAACTTTGGTATCTTTGTAACCAAACTTTTCCAGTATGTCTTTAACATACTTTGATTGACTGATAAAAAGTCCTGTGGGCTTCTGCTTGACCTGCAATCCTAGAAAGAAGGTGAGTTCTCCCATTGAACTCATTTGAAACTTTTTGTGCATCAATGCCTCAAATTCTTTGCACAGAGTGTCATAAGTAGACCCAAAGATAATATCATCAACATAGATTTGAACAAGCAGAACCTCAGATTTGATAGACATTGTGAACAATGTTTTGTCCAGAGTACCTCTCTTGTATCCATTCTGTAGAAGGTATGATGACAAAGTGTCATACCATGCTTTAAAGGCTTGATGGAGTCCATAAAGGGCTTTGTCTAATTTGTAGACTCTGTCTGGATACTTATAGTCCACAAATCCAAGAGGTTGACACACATAGACATCTTCTTCAATTGTGCCATACAAGAAAGCAGACTTCACATCCATTTGATACACTTTAAACCCTTTGAAGCTTGCATAAGCTAGGAACAGTCTGATGGCTTCTATTCTTGCTACTGGGGCAAAGGCATCATCATAATCGATTCCTTCTTCTTGAATGTATCCCTGTGCTACCAATCTTGCTTTATTTTTGATGACTATCCCTCTCTCATCCTTCTTGTTTCTGAACACCCATCTTGTACCCATTGCTCTCTTTCCTTTAGGAAGATCAACTAGAGTCCATACATTCTGAATTTTAAATTGCAGAAGTTCTTCCTGCATTGCTTCAATCCAAGATGGATCTTTCAAAGCCTCAGATGCCTTGTTAGGTTCTAATTGTGACATGAAACATGCATGTTCAAAGGCAGCTAGACTGAATTCAGGAACTACTGATTCAGCATCAGTAGACTCCTTATGAACCATTGTCCTTGTCTGCACAGGAGTGCGTGGATCACCCATTATCTGATTGAGAGGGTGATACTTGAGAACTCTGAGTGTTGGCTCTCTGTCTGTCTGAAACGAAGTTCCTAGATTTGTATCATCTCCTTCAGGACCACTTGATGGTTCAGCTTCGGGAACAGCTTGACTAGAATCTGGGACTGTTTCCCTTTGTGATGGAGCTGTTCCTTCAGGACTTGGGATTGGCACTTCATAATTTGCATTTGAATAATGTTGGGCATCCAGTACCCCTGGTGGGTCACAAGAGAGAAGCGGTAGAACAGTATACTCGTCCCATTGAGCAAAATCTTCAACAGTCTGAAACTTTGTGACAACAGCTTGAACATTTGTGCTACCAGTATGAGAATTTGTGTTGGCAGCTTCAACCCTGTTTTCATCAGTTTCTGCAGTATACTCAACAAAGCTCAAAGAATTAGTTAGTGAATCTAAATCAAACAACCATTCAGGACCAGTGCCTTTGACATTTGCAGTGTTTTCAATAAGTGCAACATTGGCACTTTCTTCAATGGTTTTAGACACACTGTTATATACCCTATAGGCTTTGCTTTGAGTAGAGTATCCTACAAAGAAACCTTCTTCAGCCTTACTTTCAAACTTTCCTAAATGAGTCTTCGTGTGAAGAATAGTGCATGAACATCCAAAAGACTTTAGAAAGGCTATTAAGGGAACTCTATGATGGAATAATTCATATGGAGTTTTCCCTTGTGATTGAACAACTTGAACCCTATTTAGAACAAAACAAGCTATATTGACTGCTTCTGCCCAAAAGGTCGTTGGTAGTTTGGAATCAGCTAGCATGGTTCTAGCAGCCTCAATTAAAGTTCTGTTCTTTCTTTTAGCTACACCATTTTGTTGTGGTGTTCTTGGTGCACTGTATTGCCTAACAATGCCTTTAGACTCACAGAAACTGTTTAGGATGTGATTTTTAAACTCAGTCCCATTGTCTGATCTTATCACCTTAACTTTTAAGTTGGATTAGTTTTCTATCTTAAGAATAAATGATTTAACTAGCTCAGCAGTTTCATCTTTAGTCCTAAGAAAGTATACCCATGAGAATCTGGTAAAATCATCAACAATGACTAAACAGTAAGCTCTTTTATTCAAACTTAAAACAGATGTTGGACCAAAAAGATCCATATGAATAAGATGAAGAGCAGATGAGAATGAATTTACTTCTTTGGCCTTATAAGAAGTTTTGTGTTTCTTGCCTTTAAGACATCCTACACAATGATCATCACAGATGAACTCCTTTTGTGGTAAACCTCTTACCAAATTCTTTTTGACTAAAACATTCATAGACTTGAAGTTCATGTGACACATCCTTCTATGCCAAAGAGCAGACTCATTGGATGATGCTTTGGATATCAAACAGCTTAAAGTACTTGTTTTGGATAAAAGATCTGTGTCCAAACAGTAGACATTGTCCTTTCTTGGTGTTCTAAGTAAAACAAGATTTTCAGGAATTTTAAAATCTTTTGAAAGAACAATGCACTCAGAATCTGTGAAAACAACAATATTTTGTTTATCACAGATTTGAGATACACTTAATAGATTGTACTTCAGTTGTTCAACATACAAAACATCATTGAAAAACACATATTGCCTGCTTTGACAGTACCTTTAACTGTGACCTTACCTCCCTTGGAATTTCCTCCAAATGCAACAAACCCTCCTTTAATGCCTTTGAAATTTGACAAGCATTCAGAATTGCCTGTCATGTGCCTAGAGCATCCACTGTCCAAATGCCATATTGTTTTGTGTTGTGACATGTGGGTGCCCTGCACAAATAAAAGCTTAGTTAGTAGTGGAGTAAACCCAAACAAAATTGGTTTTGGGTTGTCCTTGTGCATTGACATAACTAAACACTGTCTGTGACTTCTTATGCTTAGTGAGATCCACTGGTGGATTCTACGAAGAATATTTAGTTATGACATGAGGTATCCAGGTGTTCTTTCCAACGTCTGTATTACCAGTCTCAGATGATCCATTACCAGTTCCAGTTGTAGACTTAACAGTTTGAACTATGTTTTTGGTGCAGACAGCTTGAGGTTTTGCACTACCAGTTCCAACTTTAAGCCTAGCAGTTTCAACATTTGCATCAACAGTTTGATCTGGGTTTTTGCCTTTAACACACCATATCTGTTTAAAACTTGATTTGGGCTTTGCCAAAATTTGTTTTTGGTGTGTAGACTGACGTTTGTTGACTTTTAAAAATCTGTGATCAACTGTTTTCTTTAGAACTGGTGGAACATGAGGTTTGGCATTAGAATTCTTTGTGTTTTGAATAAATTTCTGAATCTGAGACACAGTCTGTTTTGCAACAGAAGGTTTATACAAACAATGTCTAGCCAAATGGTTTTTCCTGCCACAATGGAAACATCTTTTAACTGTTTTGATTGGAGAACCAGTTTTGTTGGACCATATCTGGTTCTTGTTCCTTTGAGTTCCCCTTACCTGCTGTTGTTTGGGAAACTTTTGAACACAATGCTTTTGACATGTGCAAATCGGAACATTCTTACCCCTTTTATTACCTTTTGAAGAAGATGCACTGTTACAGTTAGAAAGTACAGAAACATGTGGAGCAACATTGCATACACTCATCTTCTCTTTTCCTTTCTTACTGGGGTTAGGGGCTTATAAAGGTGCACTCATTGTTTTGTGTTCTTTCTCAACTTCTTTGCACTCACAATCTTCATTTGGAATCAGATCTTCTTTAGATTCAGGACTGTTTTCAAGGATAGGATCTACAGTGGTCATAGACTCATCTAATGGTTCATTAACAAGTCTATCAGCAACTTCACTCATGGGATGAATGTATTTATTGTTGTATGGAGGTGGAGTGGCTCTGTATCCTATACCTTCTTTGAGATTGAGCTGAGATTTTACCCTATCTTTAAATTGAACTTCCATTAGGTGTTCTAGCTTTTGATTTGCCAATTTGAAGTTTCCTAGATCTATATTGACAGATTCTATTTTCTTGTTAGCTTCTAACACCTTTTGTTCAGCCTCATCTAATTTCTTATTTAGGGACTCTATTTTCTTATTCAGCTCCTTTTTCTCCCACTCATGATATGTTCTATCATGTCCCATTTGAATTTTATTATACTTATAGTCATTGATCTGTTTTTCAAGATCTTCTATGGCCTGCATGTACTCATATCTCCTTTCTTCCATCTTAGCTAGAGTTTTGCACATGCTCTCATTATGATCTCTGTACTTTTTAACCATATTTTTGCATGTTTGAGAGCAGAGTTTAGCATTTACCTCAGATGGTAGTTCAGTGGAGGTGACATTTGATGTTTCTGCCATGAGAGCTTGATTTTGAAACTCTTCCTCTGTCTGATCACTCCAGTCAAACACATTGTCTTCTTGAGAAACAAGTGCTTGTGATGATGAAACTTGAGTAGTTTGCTGTGGTCTTGGTGGCTGCTGACCTTGAGATCTGCATTCTCTGGAAAAGTGGCCAAGCTTGTGGCATTTAAAGCATTCAACTTTTGATTTATCAAAAGTTGGTTTGCCTTCTGGTCTGGCTTGGAAGTTGGATCTGCGAGTTCTTTTCAGAAACCTTTTAGCCCTCATAGTCAGCATTTCATGCTGCCATTTCAAGTCCATCTCCTCTAGATCATCTGGATGGATTTGTTCTAAATCTTCAGCATTTAGAGCAAACAGTCCATCATTAGCAACAAAGGCTTCATAATGAACTTCAGTGGAGTTACCATCAGCACCTGAAAAGGAATCACAACAGTTAGATCTATCAGTTAATGCTGATGACAGCAGAGCAGTGTTATGATTATAAGAAAAGTATTTCTTTTTAGTTTCAATCTCAGTTTCAAACACTCTTAGACTGTTATACAAGTCATCCAACTCTATTTCATCAAGAGTGTCTTTGGTTCTCCATTGGGCAGCATAGACTGTCCACTCATCACCAAGTGATCTAAGGAATTTTCTGTTGACTTCATCTTGATTCATGCTGACTTTGGCACTCTCCAACTCACCTATCAGTTTGTTAAATCTGTCAAAGAATTGAGTAAGGTTTTCATTCTTGCCACCAGAAAAGTTTTCATACTGCTGTTTCAAAAGATCCTTTTGATTTCTCTTGGTGCTAGCATTGCCAGCAAATCTTTTCTCTAAGGCAATCCAAAGAGAATGAGTAGTGTAAAACTTTTTAAACTGATGTTGATAAGTATTAGGAATGGCTATCTGTAAACAAAGAAAATTCCTTGCCCAGATCCATTGCTGTTGTTATCAAATTCCATTGCAGAAAAATATTTTTAAAAGAAAGCTTCTTACTTTGAAAACAAAGAAAGACCTGTGGCTCTGATACCACTTGTCAGGATCAAAATTATTACCTAAGATTAACTAGTTTCAATTAATCAGAGTATAGACCAATAAACTTGTATTGAATCAAATTCCAATTAAGAAGTTTGCGGAATAACACTTAACTGTTTTAAGAAAAGCTTTCAGAACAAATAACATATAAACATAATAAATAATCAAAGATCACTTGTATTGCTAAAACTCAATGATTACAATCACCTCTAATCTGTCGGATTAGACGTAGAACACAGATTGTTCTTAGGGTTTTACAACCTTAGAGGCTTTTTAAAACTTAATCAGAAAAGCAATTACAACTGAAATAAACTTGTACGTGCAGCATTACAATGGAAAACCTATTCTATGTATATTTATAATGCCTTCTGATTTGTTTCCTTGAGAAACTCTGATTTCTCTTATAGTAGATATGCTAGAATCTTCGAATATATCTTTTCGTGAATTTCAGCACTTTCTGTTTATTGAGCTGTTGAGCAGCTTGAACTCTATCTGTTGAGCAGCTTGAGTTTGAACACTGGCAGCTTGAACTTTTGAACTAGCAGCTCGAACTTCTTCAACTAACAGCTTGAACTTTGTAATTACACAAACAATCTACTAACAGTTTGAGAAATCTAACTAACAGCTTGACATACTTAGAATATTTCCCAACAGGGTTGCACCCACTTGTAATTCTGCTACACCACAGAAGCGTAGCAGATTGCCCGTTTGTTTGTTCTCAGGCCGAGGTTTGTCATATGTTTCATCTAATGGAAGATGAAGTACTTCCCTCAGAAGAGCAATAGTAATCTCAAAAGTTTGAGAGCCATTAAGAATGATTCCTCTGATGGTTTTGGTAGATGGATCATACGAGCAAGTGTACCAAAACTCATTGACCTTCTCCTTGTACATGACACTAGGAGAGGCTGTCATAGCATAATGCAAAGGATGTGCTTGAAGGAAATCCACCATAGGTTTATAATCCTTACCAATGTAGTTTTTGGGAATGGTTAAGTTTGCAATGTAGTTGGTGGGTTTGATTGTGAGCATGGTGTTGACAAAGGGGTGCTTCTCAACATCATCACCAATGAACACAGGGAGAAGGGGTTGTTTTGTTGAGCCATTTGAGAGAGTAGTAGAGAAGCACGATAGTTGGACACTTAGTCTGTTAGGGTTTAGCAGGAAATTATGGTAGCAGTAGAGAAGAAGAAGAAGATGATGATGATGAAATAGTGGTTTGGGTATTTATAAAATTTGAATGTGAGTGGGTAGGAGAGAGAAAGGTTTGGGCGGTTGATTTGAAATGTTTCTAACGGAAAACAGAACGGTTTACCAAGTCAGAACGGTTGCCAGACCAACTTGACCTTTTTAACTACTAACACACGTAACACACATTATCCGCAGGTAATTAAGTTAAATAAATACATAATTTAAGTAACTTAAATGTGAAGTAATGTCAAATAAAAGCTTATATTCAAAGTCGTTGTCCAAACATGTGATGAACAAGTTTCATCACACACTGATCACTTTTCAAGCTGTTTATGCAACCTGTGCAGCTATATGAGAACAGGCTTCATTGTGAAAGTTTTTCAATAGCTCAACAGGTTACAAGGCATTGCCTTGTATGACAGATTGAGAGAATGAGCAGGTTGGTAGATTGAAAACTATAACAGGTTTGAGATTAAAAACTGATGTTGTAAAGCCTGTTACACGTCCAAGCTGTCTAAATTTTTAAGAACTGTCTAAGTACAGAACAAGTAAAACCTGTCAATTCCAAGTTGTTCGGTAAATTTTTGACAAATTTGAACAAGTGATCTTTAGAACATCAATGACACTTGATCACTTTTATTTAGTATACCCAGCTTGCTGACAATGTAGTTAAGCCTGTTTTCATCAAGAGGTTTGGTGAAAATGTCTGCAAGGCTGTTCTTCTGTGGATATAAAGCTTACCTCCACATTACCTTATTGGTAGTGATCCCTTATGAAGTGATGTCTGACCTCAATATGCTTTTTTCTAGAGTGGAAGACAACATTGTTGGAGATAGCTATGGCACTTCTATCATCACACAGAATAGGAGTTTTCCTATATACAAGGCCATAGTCCTCAAGTTGATGCTGCATCATGTGAAGACCACCCCTTACGGGGCAGTTCTCACCAGTCTAGGTCCCACATCATGCAATACGATATCAACCATAACTAAGATAGAGTAATTATAATGCGGAAAATTAAATTACAGTACAAGCTATTAAGATTTAAGTTTAATACAGATTAAATTTTTAAAATTAACTTATAAAGGGTACTTTCTAATCTAGTTCATGTCATCAGATAATCAATTCAATCTACCCATACCACCACAGTTTCATCTGCCAATCAGTACCGAAATATTTTGTTGAGTAGGGGTCAATGAAAACTTCGACTTGATTCTTTGTAGACCTAAGAACTAGGTCCAGCAGGTGACTTTCCTTTGCTTTTACCTGTAAAATTATAATGCAACATCTGTAAGCAAAGCTTAGTGAGTTTATAGATTTTCAATATTAACATGCGTGTCAAGCGGAGTCATAAATCTAAGCGTGATATGTCTTGGCTGCCGCTACAGCCCTCATGATTGAGATATAGAATCATAGAATCGGATGATGTTCAAGCCACACTCACGCTTAAATCGTGGGGATCAGCCACATACTGGGCTAGCTACCAGTAAGTCAATATGGCGGAACATCGGAGGTCATTACCAAGTTCATAAGAACTGGTGAAATAGTCGGGTCTAGAATAATAGACCATAATGGCTAGTCAAGCTGAATCAATTCTATCAAATGTCTGGTCAATAATGGAAGCATATGTCTTAGAAGTCATGATAGCAATAAATCATAAAGCAAAGTGTGAAGCAATATTAAATGCAATATGAAAAGATAATCAAATAGCTATCATGATCCACTGGGCAACACCCATCCATGGTGTGCACAGGTCTCAATCCAGCTGATAAATGAATGTCAATAAATCTATCAACAACAATATATCTCAATCGGATCTATGCATGTTCAATCTGAATATCTATAACTCACAGGTCTGGGTCTTGGTCAAACAGATATATGAATCTGCCACCTGAGTTTATCTCAGGATTTTGTCAATCTGTTCTCTGTCAAATCAAATCGGACCCGCTTTATAAATCTTTAAATCTTTGTTCAGAATTTCACTGAACCTGTCCAAATTTATCATATCAAATCATATTAATATCATCGCCTTTTATCTTTAAATCTTTATTTTATCTGATTCTGATAACTTGTTCGTTCATAACTCATTCTTTGACTTATTAATATTCTCAAAAGGTCGGTACATATATATATATAGAATTTGTGAGTTTTATCATAACCATATTATATTTTTAATTATAATAGGTTGTTTAATAACTTAATCTGATTTAGGAATTAATCTTAGGCTTGGAACAAATCCAGACTCGAAGTAAAGGCAACAGATTCGAATGGAAAGCTCATTCGAATCTAGTGAATAGATTCGAAGCTCATACATATTCAAGACAATGATATTAGATTCGATACTAGCATACATTCGAGTCTATTAGATTCGAAACTAGCCCAACATATTCTAGGATGCTTAGATTCGAAACTTATCCTATTCAAGTCTAGATTAACAGATTCGAAACTAATATTTTCGATTCTAGAAGTTAGATTCGAAGTACATCTCGAATCTAGGGATGGGTTAGATTCGAATTCAACTATTTCGAGTCTGATAATGGATTTTCGAGTTTGTTCTATGTATTTTTCGAATCTGTTCTCAACATTCTCGAATCTGATCATATTTACAATTCTAAAACATGAATTTCTAAAGCATAAATCACAATTATGATCAATATTAAGCCTATGTTCGATTATATTATACTTATTCTAGTTAATTTCCATAAAAATAGCTTTAGAATTCATTAAACTAGCAAACTCGAAAATACCGAAATATATACAAAACGTAAAAATATAAATTCTTACCTCAAATTCGTATGAAATCACGCAGAAGATAGTATATTCGTGTAGTATTCTCCGAGATCTTTCTAACGGTATATATATCTTGATAATCGGACGGTCGGTTTAAAAGAAAATTTAGAGAGAAGGTAGAGAGAGAGTAGAGAGAGAAAGTTAGAGAGAGAGAGTAGAGAGAGAGAGAGAATCTGAGTTTTGATATAAAATTCACGTTTATATACTTCATCTAGTTATATTTGCTAGCTAACCCACTTTCATTTTTGTATATTATATCTCTTTTATTTAATTCTCTTTAATAATTTATTAATTCATAAATATAAATATTTATATAATTTAATTAAATATTTCATTACTTAATTAAATTATAATTCAAATAATGTAACATTATTACATTATCGGCTCAAAATATTACTGATTTACGACTAGATCAAAATTAGGTTGTTACAGAATGGGCTCCACCACGCACAAACTTCGTCCCCGAAGTTAGCTATGTTCGAACAGACTTGGATAAGTAGCTTTCATGACATCTCTGGATTCCCAAGACTGATGCGAACCTTTGTGGTGTTTCCACTGGACGAGCACCATCTGTATCTCTTTATTCCGAAGCTTTTTGGTCTTCGAGTCCAGAATACGTTCTGGCTCTTCAACCACGCGAAGCTTCTCATCAATCTGCAGGTTAACATGTGGTATCTGAACTTCCCTTTCGTCAGCTAAACTCTTTCTCAGATGACTGACTTGAAATACAGGATGTATTCCAGCTAAGTCAGCCGGTAGTTCAAGACAATAAGATTGATTTCCAATCTTTTCCACAATCTTGAACGGACCAATAAATCTCGGAGCTAGCTTGTTTCTTTTAATGAACCGCACCACATTCTTCATTGGGGATACTTTCAGCATCACCCAATCGTTAACTGCAAAACTGATTGATCTATGCCGATTGTCATAATATGACTTCTGCCTGCTTTGAGCTTCAAGAATATTCCTTCTAACGAGTTGAATCTTCTCATGAGTCAACTGTAGAAGGGCAGGACCTGCTATTGGCGATTCGCCTGTTTCGCGCCAACAGGTAGGAGTTCTGCACTTTCTTCCGTATAAAGCTTCAAAAGGAGCCATCTTGATTGTTGAATGATAACTGTTATTGTATGAAAATTCGACCAACGGCAAGTTGTCATCCCAGTTACCACCTAAATCAAGAACGCAGGCACGAAGCATATCTTCAAGAGTAAGAATAGTACGCTCACTCTGACCATCTGCACTTGGATGATAAGCAGTACTCATAGAAATCCGAGTACCCATCCCTTCTTGTAGTGCTTACCAGAATCTGGATGTGAAGCGACTATCACGATCAGATACGATAGACTTCGGCACACCGTGACGAGAAATAATTTCAGAGATATACAGCTGCGCCAATCTATCGAGAGAATATGTTTCTTTCATCGGAATGAAATGTGCTGATTTCGTTAATCGGTCAACGACTACCCAGATGGAGTCGTGCTGTCTTTTGGTCTTTGGCAGCTTCGTAATGAAGTCCATTGTTATATGCTCCCACTTCCATTCAGAACTGGCAGTGGTTGCATATCCCCGAAGGGTTTCTGGTGTTCTGCCTTAACCATCTGACATACTTTACAGATTTCAACACATTTACCGATGTCTTTCTTCATTCCTGGCCACCAATAGTCAGCTTTCAGATCAAAGTACATCTTTGAGCTGCCAGGATGAACAGATAATTTGGACTTGTGAGCTTCAGATAGAAGAGTGCTGCGAATTGAACCATACTTAGGAACCCAGATTCGGTTTCCTTTGAAACAGTGAAGTCCCAAATGGTTCAGAGTCAGAAATTGTAGTTGCCCTTTTAGATTTTCAGAATCTATGTTCTCTTCTTTCAGCGCTTCAGTTTGAGCAATTCTGATGTCTTCAATAAGATCAGAAGAGAATATTACAGGAGTTAGAGCATAACAGCACTTTTCTGGATATACTTTTCTACTCAACGCATCCGCGACAACATTTGCTTTGCCGGGATGATATAAGATCTCGCAATCATAATCCTTGATAAGTTCCAAGGATCAACGCTGTTTCATGTTCAGATCTTTTTGAGTGAAAAGATATTTGAGACTCTTATGATCGGTGTAGAGCTGACACCGAGTCCCATATAGATAGTGACGCCAGATTTTTAAAGCAAAGGTAACGGCAGCCAACTCAAGATCATGAGTTGGTGCACTTTTCTCGTAGTCTTTTAATTGCCTTGAAGCATAGGCAATTACTTTTCCCCTTTGCATCAGAACACATCCTAAGCCAGTACCAGAGGCATCGCTATAGACGACGAAATCATCATTACCTTCTGGCAAGGCTAGGATCGGCGCTTGAATCAACTTTTGCTTCAGAATATCGAATGCCTCTTGCTGTTTATCGGTCCAAACGAAAGGAGTATTCTTTCGTGTTAGGATTGTAAGCGGCACAGCAATCTTTGAGAAGTCCTTTATGAATCGCCGATAATAACCGGCCAATCCAATGAAACTTCGGATTTCTAAGGCATTACGAGGCGTTTGCCATTTCTGAACGGCCTCGACTTTCGAAGGATCAACGGAAATTCCTTCGCCAGAAACAACATGGCCAAGGAACTGGATCTATAAGAATCAAGATAGAAATTCAAATTCTGAGGTGAATCAAAGAATAGTTAAGGAAATAGCTCAAGACATATATAATAGAGATTATACCTGTCTGAGCCAGAATTCGCACTTAGAAAACTTTGCATAGAGTCTTTCTTTTCTTAATAACTCTAGCAATTGCCGCAGATGAACGGAATGATCAGCCTCCGTTTTGGAGTAAATCAAAATATCGTCTATGAACACGATAACTGATTTATCCAACATTGGTCTGCACACGCGATTCATGAGATCCATGAACGCCGCTGGTGCATTCGTTAATCCAAACGGCATTACGAGAAATTCGTAATGACCGTATCTTGTACGGAAGGCTGTTTTCGGGATATCCTCATTTCTGACTTTTAATTGATGATACCCAGAACGAAGATCGATTTTCGAAAAGTAGCTGGCTCCTTGTAACTGATCAAACAGATCATCGATTCTGGGCAGAGGATACTTATTCTTTATTGTGACTTTGTTCAACTCGCGGTAATCAATGCACATTCGAAATGTTCCGTCTTTCTTTTTAACAAATAGAACAGGTGCACCCCACGGAGAAGAACTTGGTCGGATAAACCCCTTCTCTAACAGTTCTTGCAGTTGTTTTGACATTTCCTGTATTTCTGCAGGTGCAAGTCTGTATGGAGCTTTTGCGATAGGAGCCGCACCAGGAACCAAGTCAATACTGAACTCGACTTGTCGTTCCGGTGGCACTCCTGAAATATCGTCGGGAAATACGTCTGGGAACTCACAGACGATAGGAATATCAGATAATGATTTCTTTTGGGCTTCAGAGATAGATTCAGATGAGACATAGCATACGTAGGATTCATGACCTTTAGATAAGTACTTATGCGCTTTTTCAACAGATATGAAGCAGTGATCACCTTTTCGCTTCTCGCCCTTGATCTCAAGTACTCGGCCATCTGAAGACTTGATTCTGATGACTCGCCGGTTGCAGATAATTGTAGCCTCGTTGTTCATTAGCCAATCCATGCCGATGATGACGTCAAACTCTTTCAAGGGAATCGGGATAAGGTCCAGGTTGAACACGATATTATCAACAAGCAGAGTACAATTACGGTAAACAGAATCAGCCATAACATAACTGTTACTGGTTGTCTCAATGTCAAGTACAACAGGAAGCTTTGACGGGGACTTATATAATCTTTGAGCAAAAGATGTAGATATGAAAGAACGACTAGCGCCAGAATCAAATAATACACGAGCAGGTATCGTATTTAACAGAAACGTACCGTTGACTACGTCAGGTGTTTCTCTCGCCTCTTCAGCCGTTATTTGGAACGCACGTGTCCTTGCAGTTGGTGTTGCAGCAAAACTTTTAACTGTCGACCCTCCAGCTGATGACTGTGGCTGATAACGTGGTCCGCTACGACACTGATACATGAAGTGCCCTCTCTTACCGCATTTCGCACATCCACGTCCCTGCTGTGGACATTCTTCACTACTATGACCGATCATGTTGCACGCGAAGCAAGTAACGTCATCCGGATTACATAGTCCCATGTGTGATCTTCGGCATCTCTTACAGAATCGTGGCTCGTTCGTGAGAGAATAAGCTTGTGCTTTCTGTTGTGAACTATGCTGATGGGATTGCTGAGATTGTGACTGAGACTTATTTGGCCTAAAGAATCTGCCAAATCGCTGTTTCTTTGGGGGAGACGGATTCATCGGGTTAGTAGACGGAGCGTATAGCTGATCGCCGTACTCTAAGTAACCTCGCTCGATTTGTCTAGCCGCTTCTACCATTTCCAAGTAACTCTTGTATTTGATTGCGCTCATGGGATGTCTGTATCTAGGATTGAGTCCTACACGAAATCTATTCATCTTTCTTTCCTCGGTAGCTACTTGGTAGGAAGAGTAGCCGCATAGTCTTGAGAATTCGTGCTCGTATTCGTCAACTGTCTTCGTTCCCTGAGTCAACTGCATCAACTGTACCTCCATCTTATCTCGTTGGTCAATCGGGCAGTATTTCGCATTGAACATTTCAAGAAACTGCTCCCATTCTAAAGTCTGAATCACCTCCTCACCATAGATACTTCGCTGGGTTTTCCACCAGGCACGAGCAGCTCCAACAAACAACGCAGATGCGTAGCTCACTTTCTTAGAATCTAAACAGTCAGAGATTCTAAAAATTTCTTCCGTATGACTGATCCAATCCATCGCCTGAATCGGATCCACAGTACCCTCGAAATTCAGGGCACCGCTCGCTTTAAAATCTTTAAATTTGCAGCCTTTTGGCTGAGCTATTTGGGTTTCTGGATTTGAATTATCAGAATCAGATTCTTCATCTTGGACTTGCTTATCTTTTCGCTTATTTTTCTTATCATTACGTCTTTTAGCTTCGGCCTCATCTCTGGCCTGAAACTGTTCTTGCATAATCTTATTCTGTTGTTCTGAGTGTTGTGCTAGTAATTGTTGCATCATCTCAAACATTTGTTGTGGGGTCATGTTGCTTGGTATGTCACCTGATCCTGATCCTGACATCTTCTACTGAAAATTAAAATCATTCAACTATCAGTTTATAGACTTAGATCTATGTACCCTTTTCCCATCCTATCAGTCTGTACATCCTATCTCAGTTCAAACCACCTAAATGATTGATACATATGTATTGCTTCAGTTTGAGACCAAGTATACTTACGTAATACTTGATTCACTCAAACTAGTGCTCTGATACCATCCTGTGAAGACCACCCCTTACGGGGCAGTTCTCACCAGTCTAGGTCCCACATCATGCAATACGATATCAACCATAACTAAGATAGAGTAATTATAATGCGGAAAATTAAATTACAGTACAAGCTATTAAGATTTAAGTTTAATACAGATTAAATTTTTAAAATTAACTTATAAAGGGTACTTTCTAATCTAGTTCATGTCATCAGATAATCAATTCAATCTACCCATACCACCACAGTTTCATCTGCCAATCAGTACCGAAATATTTTGTTGAGTAGGGGTCAATGAAAACTTCGACTTGATTCTTTGTAGACCTAAGAACTAGGTCCAGCAGGTGACTTTCCTTTGCTTTTACCTGTAAAATTATAATGCAACATCTGTAAGCAAAGCTTAGTGAGTTTAGAGATTTTCAATATTAACATGCGTGTCAAGCGGAGTCATAAATCTAAGCGTGATATGTCTTGGCTGCCGCTACAGCCCTCATGATTGAGATATAGAATCATAGAATCGGATGATGTTCAAGCCACACTCACGCTTAAGTCGTGGGGATCAGCCACATACTGGGCTAGCTACCAGTAAGTCAATATGGCGGAACATCGGAGGTCATTACCAAGTTCATAAGAACTGGTGAAATAGTCGGGTCTAGAACAATAGACCATAATGGCTAGTCAAGCTGAATCAATTCTATCAAATGTCTGGTCAATAATGGAAGCATATGTCTTAGAAGTCATGATAGCAATAAATCATAAAGCAAAGTGTGAAGCAATATTAAATGCAATATGAAAAGATAATCAAATAGCTATCATGATCCACTGGGCAACACCCATCCATGGTGTGCACAGGTCTCAATCCAGCTGATAAATGAATGTCAATAAATCTATCAACAACAATATATCTCAATCGGATCTATGCATGTTCAATCTGAATATCTATAACTCACTGGTCAGGGTCTTGGTCAAACAGATATATGAATCTGCCACCTGAGTTTATCTCAGGATTTTGTCAATCTGTTCTCTGTCAAATCAAATCGGACCCGCTTTATAAATCTTTAAATCTTTGTTCAGAATTTCACTGAACCTGTCCAAATTTATCATATCAAATCATATTAATATCATCGCCTTTTATCTTTAAATCTTTATTTTATCTGATTCTGATAACTTGTTCGTTCATAACTCATTCTTTGGCTTATTAATATTCTCAAAAGGTCGGTACATATATATATATAGAATTTGTGAGTTTTATCATAACCATATTATATTTTTAATTATAATAGGTTGTTTAATAACTTAATCTGATTTAGGAATTAATCTTAGGCTTGGAACAAATCCAGACTCGAAGTAAAGGCAACAGATTCGAATGGAAAGCTCATTCGAATCTAGTGAATAGATTCGAAGCTCATACATATTCAAGACAATGATATTAGATTCGATACTAGCATACATTCGAGTCTATTAGATTCGAAACTAGCCCAACATATTCTAGGATGCTTAGATTCGAAACTTATCCTATTCAAGTCTAGATTAACAGATTCGAAACTAATATTTTCGATTCTAGAAGTTAGATTCGAAGTACATCTCGAATCTAGGGATGGGTTAGATTCGAATTCAACTATTTCGAGTCTGATCATGGATTTTCGAGTTTGTTCTATGTATTTTTCGAATCTGTTCTCAACATTCTCGAATCTGATCATATTTACAATTCTAAAACATGAATTTCTAAAGCATAAATCACAATTATGATCAATATTAAGCCTATGTTCGATTATATTATACTTATTCTAGTTAATTTCCATAAAAATAGCTTTAGATTTCATTAAACTAGCAAACTCGAAAATACCGAAATATATACAAAACGTAAAAATATAAATTCTTACCTCAAATTCGTATGAAATCACGCAGAAGATAGTATATTCGTGTAGTATTCTCCGAGATCTTTCTAACGGTATATATATCTTGATAATCGGACGGTCGGTTTAAAAGAAAATTTAGAGAGAAGGTAGAGAGAGAGTAGAGAGAGAAAGTTAGAGAGAGAGAGTAGAGAGAGAGAGAGAATCTGAGTTTTGATATAAAATTCACGTTTATATACTTCATCTAGTTATATTTGCTAGCTAACCCACTTTCATTTTTGTATATTATATCTCTTTTATTTAATTCTCTTTAATAATTTATTAATTCATAAATATAAATATTTATATAATTTAATTAAATATTTCATTACTTAATTAAATTATAATTCAAATAATGTAACATTATTACATTATCGGCTCAAAATATTACTGATTTACGACTAGATCAAAATTAGGTTGTTACACATCAATAGGATCTGCCCACAGCAGCTTCCAGCAGCAATGTACTCAGCTTTAGCAGTAGAAGTAGAAACTGAATTCTGCTTCTTGCTACACCAACTGATCAACTTACCACCAAGGAGTTGACATCCACCTGTTGTGCTTTTCCTGTCTAGCCTGCAGCCTGCAAAATTAGAATCTGAATAACCAATTAGTTAAAGGCTGGAGTCTTTGGGATACCAAAGACCCAAACCTAGTGTACCTTTTAGGTATCTGAAGATTCTTTTGACAGCAGCTAGATGGTGACTCTTTTGGATCAGCTTGAAATCTAGCACATAAACTAGGTAGCAAACATAATATCTGGTCTATTGGCAGTTAAGTATAACAAGCTCCCAATCATGCGTCTGTAAGCTGATACTGAAACAGCTTTGCCACAGGCATCAACATTCATTTTGACATTGGTTGCCATTATGGTTTTGATGGGAGAACATTGATCAAATTTGAACTTTTACAAGACATCCAATGTATACTTTCTTTGATTAATAAAAATTCCATTTGAAGTTTGTTTAACCTGTAATCCCAAAAAAAGTAAGTTCACTCATCATGCTCATTTCATATTTGGATTTCATTAGAGTGAAAAACACTTGCATAACTGTTCATTTGTAGAACCAAATATTATCTCATTCACCTAAATTTGAACAACCATAATATCAGTTTTCACCTTCTTTATGAAAAATGTGGTATCCACTTTACCTCTGGAATAGCCATTGCTCATAAGGAAATCAGTAAGAGTGTCATACCATGCTCTAGGGGTTTGTTTCAAACCATAAAGATCTTTGTCCAACTTATAGACAAAGCTTGGATGTTGTTCACTTTCAAAACCTGGAGGCTGCTTGACATATACTTCTTCTTGTAGCATACCATTCAAAAATGCACTATTGACATCCATTTAAAATACCTTCATGCTCTTGTGGGCAACATAGGCTAGCAAAACAAACGAATTGCCTCTAACCTGGCCACAGGAGCAAATGTTTCATCATAGTCTATGCATTCTTCTTGCCTATAGCCTTGAGCAACCAGTCTTGCCTTATTTCTAATGACATGACCTTGCTCATCCATTTTAAATTTGAAAACCCACTTAGTACAAATTATTGTTTTACCTTTAGGAATAGGGAACAGCTTCCATACTTTGTTTCTCTCAAACTGATTGAGCTCTTCTTGCATGACAGTGATCCAATTGACATCTTTAAGTGCATCATCTATTTTCTTTGGCTCCATTAGGAAGACAAAACTAGAAAACATACAAAAGTTTCCTAAGTTGTCCCATCTTGTTTGTACCATTTTGTTAATGTCACCAATTATTTGATCATTAGGGTGACACCTAATCCACTTAGGATCATGTTTCAATGAAGATTCTTCTGTATTAGTTTCATTTTCATCAGGTCTTGCAGAACACCTTTCAAGATTTTCAGACACACTGATGTCTTGAGCCTGTTCACCCATTGAAAATGAATCCCTATTGTTGAACACATCAGCAGAGGATTCAGGAAAATCAGCATTGATTGGTTCTGGACATGGTGCATTAACTATATCAGTACACTTAATCACACAGGGTGTACTAACATAGTCATCATCATGCCCATTATGGTTAACAGGTTCCACTCTAGGTGAAGTTGTGACACCCTTGCCACAACAACCACCATTTACAATATACCCAGGATTAATCATCAAACATGATTACATAATGATCTGAATACTTAGTTAAAGTGCGGAAGCATTAAAGGTACATAAATTAAATGAATACAACTGAATCAAACACCCTACGATGCTACAAGGTTTCAAGTCTAAGTCTACATACTCAAAAGCATTACATCAATCAATAATATATTACAACCATATTCCCATTTTTCCATTTACCAAGCTGAGTAGTAGATATCTTCAAACACTTCAATAGATGACCTAGCTAGAAGGTCCCGCATCAGATTTCCTTTTTCCTGTAAAAATGTCAACAACTGAGGGGTAGGCGAATGCTTAGTGAATACCAATGATTTTACACATTCCACAAATCCTTATGATGCCCCTAGGAGTAACACCGGTAATGCATACCGTATACTCCACACGTACACAAAGTACGCAAACCCGAGCCGCAACTCCTTCGAGATGACGCTCGACATAAGAAAAACCAACCATCTCAGGCAAACATAACATCGGGGATGACCTACTGTCTATCCTGACCACAGAGGTGTCAACTCTTGGTCATATAGCACAGTAACATCGGAGTACAGATGCGACCCGCAGGTCCATCGATAGGATGCACAACAAATGAACGGACATGCAACAAGTATGAATGTGGATCAACATATAGGCAAGTTAGTAGAGTGCCAAAATAAAATGAAACAACATGCCTCAGCAGGCAAAGCAAACATAAAGCAGATGCAGACATGTTAAAATCAAAGGTACTCACAGTGGGTGCGTTAGTTAACTTCAAGTTATCTTATTTCTCTTCGGAATTTCAACCGGACTCAAAAGTACCCCACTGTGGGTTAAACAACACCACAAGGGACCTGTTACATTTCCATAAATAAAACATATCATACATATGTTTGGTAAAAATTTCCATCATGAATATTTAATATTAAAGTGTTACAACATTCGGAACCTTCATCCGAAACTCACATTTAAATCTCATCACTCGAGGTGTTATTATTCCCAATTAACCCTTCATTATATGCCTTAATATAATACCAACAATATCCCAAAAGTGCAATTAATTAACCAATAATTCAGGTCCTTAATAACCCATCCGAATTACACATGTACAGCATAGAACTCGCCGAGTTCAGGTCCGAATTTCGGATCCTTGGCCAGATTTCGGACCCATCCGAATTACATTACCCATCCGAGTTCGGTTCCGTCCGGATTCGGTCTCATTTAGGTTCGGGTCCCATCCGAAGTCGAGCCTCATTCGAATTCGGGTCCCAACCGAATTCGGATCCAACCACTTATGAATTTTTGAAGATTTATTCAAGTGTTCTTGGGAACTCGCCGAGTTCCCCATAGAACTCGCCGAGTTCACTTGCAGAAATGCAGGTCGCAACTTACGGATTTTACAACAAAATTTCCATATTTGATTTCTAGCCACATGCAACTTGAAATAACGTTTTATTAACATATTTTGAGTGTTTCTACATCATTTTCCTCATTCATAACACACTTTTGTCCAGATATGACCAAATTAGACAATTTTTCTCAAGAACATAAAACTTTACAAATTATCAGATTTCTTACCTTTCTGTTTGATTCGTTGCACGATTCTTGTTTCTAAACCTTCAGAGATATTCAATTGATGTTTTTCAACTTGAATTACACACATGCAACAACAATCTATCATATTGGATTTTGAATTCTCAAAATACAAATTTTGAATTCTAAATTCTCAAAATAAAGCTTCAAACTTGAAACTATGATCTTACCTTAAAACCATTTTGATTCTTGATAATATTCAGATTTAATCCACGAATTTGTCTTCACTTAATCGATTTTCAACAGAATTTTAGAGAGAGATAGAGAGTTCTTGAGCTTTAGAGAGAGAGAGTGAAATGTTTGAAATGAAAAACCAATTGCCCCTTTTAGGATGTTACAGCATGGGCTCCACCACTCTCAAACTTCGTCCTCGAAGTTATTTGAATTCAAACAGATGATGATACTCCATTAATATATTTACCTTAATTTTCTAAGTGTGATTCGCTTCATGGTGATGCTCCCAATGTATAAGCATCATTTCAATTTCTTTGCTTCTTGACTTCTTTACTTTCATATCCATAATATATTCCGGCTTTTCAACATATACTACCCTTTCTTGAATTCTAATTCGGTATGATCAACCTAATCTTCATTACCAGTTGTGAAGATTTCATAAAGCTTTCCACATGAAACACCAAGTGTAATTTCGATATTTCCTTATGTAATTCCAAACGAGATAACATATTCCTAACTTTTCCGTTATTCTAAATGAGTCAACACACCTCAGTGCCAGCTTGTCCCTTTTCCAAAATAAGTAACACTCCTCATTGGTGATACTAACAAATATGTTCCATCATTTACCTCAAGGTTGATTGGTTTAGGTGTCTCATCATTATAACTCTTCTTTCATATCACAGACTCAGCAGTCAGAGTCCTTTCAATTTCTTTCCAACATGTAGGGGTTCTACGTTTCCTCCCGTACAAAACTTTAAACGGTGTTTTCTTGATTTTAATTATGATAATTAGTGTTATATGAAAATTCCATCAAAGCAATGGATCCTTTCAGTTGATACTTAAATCCACAATACATGGTCTCATCATATATTCCAATGTGAAAATAATCCATTCATTTTGACCATCAATCGGGGGTTGGTAAGCTATACTTATAGCTATATGTGTGCCTAATCCCACTTGTAAAGCAAACCAAGAGTCAAAAATGAAACTACTCTTCTAGTAAGACATAATAGATTCCAGAATACCGTAAAGGTAATAACCTTACTCACGCAAATCTGTGCAAGTCTTTCTACCAATATCTTTCTCGAGTTGGTATAACACATACCCAATTAATTAGTCTGTCTAAAAATTTGCAAATCGTAGAAAACTACTTATTTTAGTAACAGTGTGAGACGGCTTTTAAATTCTTAATAGTTCCAACAATTTTCTCAGGTGCATATCTTGCTCTTCTTTAAACTTAAAGTACTCCAGAATATTGTCAATGGCTATAATTACCGATTGATCCAACGTCACTCTACAAATCCCTATTCATAATGTCCATATAACAGCTGGGGTGTTAGTTAATCAAAATGTCATAACCAATTACTCGTATTGCTCATAACTATCCCTGAAAATTGTTTTCAGTATTTTCTCCCTTCGGATTTTTCAACTAGTGATACCCCGAACATAAATCAATCTTTGAATAATAACCAACCCCATGCAACTGATCAATAATCATCAATTCCCGGCAGTTGATACTTATAGTCAATTTGTTCAAATCACGTTAATCAATGCACATTCTCATTGTGACATCTTTTGATTCATAACAATATCGGGCTCCCCATGGCAAAGAACTTAATCTTACAAGCTCTTATCCAACAACTCTAGAAGTTGCTTCATCATCTCTTACATTTCGGTAAATGCAAGACGGTACGAATAACAAGCTATTGGAGAAGCTCCAGGGATCAAGTCAACACAGAATTTCACTTGTCTTTAAGGTGGCACACCAGACAAGTCTTCCACAAACATATATGGAAAAATTTGGGACAACAGGCGCGTCGGCCATAGTTTTCTCTTCAGTCTTGGCATCAATAGCATATACCAAACAAGACTCACAACCCTAAGCAATCAGCTTTCAGGACCTAACAATCATCAATAGACATTGATCCCCGCTTCTCCTATCCCCATATATACAAATCTCTTGCCCCTCCGGCGTAGTTATCTTTATTATTCCTTTATTGCAAACTACATGCATCTCATCACATATACACAACCAATTTATTCCAATTATCATATCAAATCACCAATCTCTATTGGAATCAAGTCAAGATGGAAGACTACCTTTTCAATCACTAGAGTACAATCATGATGCACATGATCTACGTTAACTATTTGGTTACTTAACAATTTCAGCATTAATCACAATAGACAACTTAGACCAAGGCATCAACACTTGTTGAGCAAAAGCAGTAGATACAAAAATCGTTCGGCACCAGTATTAAACAAAACTCATGACCACCTCCGAGTCTTCCTTAGATTCTGAATCGTAGTATTAGACTTTTCTTTGCTTTATAAACATAATTAGTTAGTGTCCGAAGTCTCTTTAAACTTTTTGTGTTTGATCAAATCACCATTTCATTAAGTATTATTATCCTCATATAGTATTATATCTCCCTTCCAATTGATTATACTTCACATTGTATATTTCAAGTTCTCCTTTAAGGTTAACATGTAATTCCCATGTATTATCATACCCTTGTATGCTTTCCCAATAATTTCTTGATTTGTTTTCCTCATATAATATTCATATATACCAATATTGAAACAGTCTGTTTGATTCCAACTACATCAAAATTCTCACGAATAGTTAAAATCTTGTTGTTCTTAACCACAACCCTTTTAACCCAAGATATCAACATAATGTACCATACAGTTTCTCTTAATAAAAGCTAATGCTACATACTTCATGATAATCATGACTAATTAACATCAGTTCCTCGAACATGCCATACATGGTATTAATACAATTAATTTCCAATTCTTTAACACATTATGGTCAAAATTAACTTTATTACAACTTCTAAACTCGTTCATAAATTCCATGATATCTATAACATATTTTCCAATTCAAAGCTTCAACCATGTTTTCTATTCATCTAATGCCTACTTATATATTCGAGTGTTCTTATTCATGAAAATAATTATACTTATATTAGTAATAACATTTCTTATTACTCCAGTTCATGTTAACTTCAGAATCATAAAACTTCGATGAAATATTACATATAGAATCTTAAAGTACTCTTCTAACTCCATAATTTAAGGTACAAAAGTTATAACAATAGTCTCATTGATCTCATCTCTTTTGTTGAACTTTTCATTCATAGTTTCATCATGTAATGTTAGTACATGCTAATTCTTTGCTTGAAATCTACAAGTTCTACTAAAATGACCCACGTTTCCACAATTATAACAAGCATCGGCCTTCCTTGTACATTTGTCAGCCTTATGTCCAAATTGGTTAGAATGTCGACATCTTTTACATCTATCACGTTTATTTGTTCTTGACCTCAAATACGGTCCATTTAGTTCATCTCCTCCGGACTTTGCAATCTTTCCAATAGCTCTTTCTTCATGTTCAATATGAGATACAACATCAGGCTCACCATATTGCCTACTAAACAACAACTTGAATTGTTCCCAACTAAAGGAAGTAATCAATTCTGATCCCAATTCTTTTTCCCAACAGCTCCACCATTTCTTGGCTTGTCCAATCAATTGATCCTTAGCCAAACATACCTTGTACTCATCCTTACAATTCATTTCCGTAAAAATCTATTCCATAATTGTAATCCATATTTCTGATTCCTCAATTCTCAAAGATCCAGAGAATGTTGGTGGTTGCCAGTCCTTGAATGATTAATTACTTATTTCATGTAATTCTCATCAATTCCATATTCATAATCAATCTTTTCCTTGCCCTTGTCTTTACGTTTCTCTTTATTCCTAACGTTTATGTCATCCATAACATAATTCCTTTCATGTTCCCTCTTTTCTTTTCTTTTGTCTTCTTTTCTTTAAGCTTTGGCCTCATCTCGTGCCCGAAATTGATCTTGAATCATTCTGTTTTGTATTGCCATCATTGATAGCATCATTTCTCTCGTTTCTTGTGGCGTCATTCCTCCTCCAGACATGTTCTGAAATATAAAACATATAAATCATTTAGAGATCCCATCACATTGTTAACTACAACACATCTTGTCCCGTATGAAAGTCACTTTCCTATAAGCACTAGATCATATCCTATCTTAGTTCAGATCATTACTTACAATCACTACATATCATCACTTAATGTTTGAGACCAAGACCTCACAGACACTTGAATCTCAAACTACTGCTCTGATACCATCTCGTGTGACACCCTTGCCACAATAACCACCATTTACAATGTACCTAGGATTAATCATCAAACATGATTACATAATGATCTGAATACTTAGTTAAAGTGCGGAAGCATTAAAGGTACATAAATTAAATGAATACAACTGAATCAAACACCCTACGGTGCTACAAGGTTACAAGTCTAAGTCTACATACTCAAAAGCAATACATCAATCAATAATATATTACAACCATATTCCCATTTTTCCATTTACCAAGCTGAGTAGTAGATATCTTCAAACACTACAACAGATGACCTAGCTAGAAGGTCCCGCAGCAGATTTCCTTTTTCCTGTAAAAATGTCAACAACAGAGGGCTAAGCGAATGCTTAGTGAATACCAATGATTTTACACATTCCATAAATCCTTATGATGCCCCCAGGAGTATCATCGGTAACGCATACCGTATACTCCACACGTACACAAAGTATGCAAACCCGAGACGCAACTCCTTCGAGATGACGCTCGGCATAAGAAAAACCAACCATCTGAGGCAGCATAACATAGGGGATGACCTACTGTCTATCCTGACCACAGAGGTGTCAACTCTTGGTCATATAGCACAGTAACATCGGAGTATAGATGCGACTCGCAGGTCCATCGATAGGATGCACAACAAATGAACGGACATGCAACAAGTATGAATGTGCATCAACATAAACGCAAGTTAGTAGAGTGTCAAACGAAAATGAAACAACATGCCTCAGCAGGCAAAGCAAACACAAAGCAGATGCAGACATGTTAAAATCAAAGGTACTCACACTGGGTGCGTTAGTTAACTTCAAGTTATCTTATATCTCTTCGGAATTTCAACTGGACTCAAAAGTATCCCACTGTGGGTTAAACAACACCACAAGGGACCTGTTACATTTCCATAAATAAAACATATCATACATGTGTTTGGTAAAAATTTCCATCATGATTATTTAATATTAAAGTGTTACAACATTCGAAACCTTCATCCGAAACTCACATTTAAATCTTATCACTCGAGGTGTTATTATTCCCAATTAACCCTTCATTATATGCCTTAATATAATACCAACAATATCCCAAAAGTGCAATTAATTAACCAATAATTTAGGTCCTTAATAACCCATCCGAATTACACATGTACAGCATAGAACTCGCCGAGTTCAGGTCCGAATTTCGGATCCTTGGCCAGATTTCGGATCCATCCGAAATACATTACCCATCTGAGTTCGGTTCTGTCCGGATTCGGTCTCATTTAGGTTCGGGTCCCATCCGAAGTCGAGCCTTATCCGAATTCGGGTCCCAACCTAATTCGGATCCAACCACTTATGAATTTTTGAATATTTATTCAAGTGTTCTTGGGAACTCGCCGAGTTCCCCATAGAACTCGCCGAGTTCACTTGCAGAAATGCAGGTCGCAACCTACGGATTTTACACCAAAATTTCCATATTTGATTTCTAGCCACATGCAACTTGAAATAACGTTTTATTAACATATTTTGAGTGTTTCTACATCATTTTCCTCATTCATAACACACTAATTTGTCCAGATATGACCAAATTAGACAATTTTTCTCAAGAACATAAAACTTCACAAAATATCAGATTTCTTACCTTTCTGGTTTGATTCGTTGCACGATTCTTGTTTCTAAACCTTCAAAGATCTTCAATTGATGCTTTTCAACTTGAATTACACACATGCAACCACAATCTATCAGATTCAAAATCCGAATTTTGAATTTTAAATTCTCAAAATAGAGCTTCAAACTTGAAACTATGATCTTACCTTAAAACCTTTTTATTTCTTGATAATATTCAGATTTAATCCACGAATTTGCCTTCACTTAATCGATATTCAACAGAATTTTAGAGAGAGATAGAGAGCTCTTGAGCTTTAGAGAGAGAGTGAAATGTTTGAAATGAAAAACCAATTGCCTATTTTATTCCATATTTTCCAACTTTGGCACATTTAGCCCCTCAACTTACCTGGTTCCATTAAATACTGAGTTTCATCATAATTTTCATCATTGACATTTTAACAATCATACTTAATAACTAAAAGTTGAAATTATCAATTTCTTAATTTCTTAAAATACCCACCAACTTTTAAATATCCAGATACAAAATCATTTTTCATAATCCAACTTAATTATATTCATTACGAAATTTAAACTAAATATCCTCAAATAACGATAATAAAATTTTAGGATGTTACAGAAGTGGAAGCTTTTGAGTCCTTTTCTTCATCAACGGAATGCATAAGACCATCAAAGCTGAACTCTCCTGAAACTGATTCAGAAACAACTTTGGTAGAAGCATTCTTAGACTTCTCAAAGGTGACATTGATAGTGTAACGTCCTCGGATTTAATTTATTATAATTGGATAATTAGATGAATTTTTGTATAAATAAGTTGAATTACGAAATGATTATGTATTTGGATTATGTAAGTTGGTTGCTAATTTTAAGAAATTATGGAATTGGGGAATTTTAATTTAATTTTTAAGTTATTAAGTATATTTGTTAAAAAGTTAGTGATGAATGAAAATATGATGAAAATCAGTATTTAATAGAATCGGATAAGTTGAGGGGTTAAAAGTGTCAAAACCCAAAACATTAGAATAAAAGACTTTTGAATGTCTTTCATTCTCATTTCAACTTCAAGAACTCTCTCTCAATCTCTCTCTAAATCTGCTAAGATTCGATTTGAGGAACAAAATTCGTGGAACAAATCTGATTATAAAACAGATTCAAGTGGAAATTAAGGTAAGAACACAATTTTGAGCTTTGGGGTTTTATTTTGAAGAAAAATGAAACAAAATTCGGATTTTTAAATCTGAAAATTTGTATTGCATGTTGGTTATAGTAGTTGGAAATCATTCTTGGAAGATTTCTGAAGCTTAGGAAACAAGAACCAACGGTTGATTCGTCCAAAAAGGTAACAAAATCTGAATTCTATGAAGTTTTTGGTGTTCTTGAGTTTTTTCCTTATTTTAGGTCAAATTTGGTCATTCTTGGACGAATTAGAATGTTATTGATGTGAAAAATGATGTAGAAACGTTCAATATATGTTAGTATAGCATTATTTTGGATTGCATGTTGATAGGAATGAATTTATGGAATTTTTAGTGCAAAACCCGTAGCTGCGAACTGCAAAACCTGCATGTGAACTCGGCGAGTTCAGGGGGAACTCGGCGAGTTCTCAAGAACAATTTGAATAAATCTTCAAAAATTCATAAGTGTTGGATCCGAATTCGGTTGGGACCCGAATTCGGATGAGACCCGAAATTTACTAAGACTGAAATCAAATTAAGAACCGAACTCGGATGGACCCGAATTCGGATGGGTCAACCCGAATTCGGATGTGTCCGAAATCCGTATAAGGATCCGAAACTCGGATGGGAACTCGGTGAGTTCCTTGATCCTACTCGACGAGTTCAACATTTTTATGTGTAATTCGGATGGGTTATTAAGGACCCGAATTGATGGACAACTAATCACACTTTTGGGATATTTTTGGTAGTATATTAAGGCATATAATGAAGGGTTAATTGGGAATAATAACACCTTGAATAACGGTATACAATATGAGTTTCGGATGACGGTTCCGAATGTTGTAACACTTTCATTTATGCAAAATTGATGTCAAATTGTTAAGGAACATATAATAATGCTATGTTTTCCTTATGGAAATGAAACAGGTCCCTTGTGGTGTTGTTTAACCCACAGTGGGGTACTTTGTGGATCCGGTTGAAAGCCCGAGGAGAAATAAAATTGATTAAAGATTAATAACGCACCCACTGTGAGTACAGTAGATTTCGCATGATTATATCTGTTTTATGTTAAGCTTTGCCTGCTGAGACCTGTTGTTTCATTTGTTTGGTTGGAATTCTACTAACTTGCGTAGATTTAGATGCACATTCTTTCTTGTTGCATGTCCGTTCGATTGTTGTGCATCTAGTGATGGACCGGTGGGTCGCATCGATAACTCTGATGTTACTGTGCTATATGACGCTGGAGCTGATCCCTCCAGGTCCGGTAGGCAGTATGTCATCCCCGATCGTACGTTTGTCTCAGATGGTATGTGTAAATGCCGAGCTTTGGGCTCGAAGGGGCTGCGGCTCTGGTCCGTACTTGGTGTACGAAGAGAGTATACGACGTTTGTCGTCGGGGTTACTCTTGGGCTTCATAAAGATTTATAATGTGCGCAATCTACGTATTCACTAAGCATTTGCTTACGTTTTAGTTGTTGTATATTTTACAGGAAAAGGAAAATCAGCTGCGGGACCATCTAGCTAGGTTGTTGTTTGAAGTGAATTGAAGACTCAGTTGCTTATTTGGTAACTTATTGCTGGGATTATTGTTGTAATAAATTTGGGATTAATGTAATGTAGTTGAAGTTTGTAGACATAGACATGTAACCTTTGTAGCACCATAGGGTGATTTGAAACCGTTGTAATACTTTATTTTGTACTTTAATTGCTTTCGCACTTTAATTAAGTAATCAGATCATTATGTAATTTATGTATTGGTGATTAATCCTGGGTGTCTTGCTATTGGTGGTTGTTGTGGCAAGGGTGTCACAGATAGATTCATCTATCACCTTTATTTTGTAGTTGTATACTTTGTAGGCTTTAGAAACAGCAGAGTATCTGTAGGTCCCAAAAGGTTTCCCTAGTGTATTGTTCTAAGCTGTAGAAGGGGGGGGGGGTGAATACAGCTATTTAAAACTCAACACTCTTTTCTCAATGTTTGTGTATATTATCAACAAGTGTTAAATACAAACAAGCCTGAACTGCGGAAAGGTTCAAGATGAGATGAAAGATACAACAGATGTTCAACTAATCTAAGACACACTCAGACTAGATGCAATGACTACACTCACTTAGATGCATTCACTGATTTTACAAGACACGGATGGACAGCTTGAGTATGAACACCTTAGACACACGTACTGTTATATTCAAGCAGACTTGCATGCATGAAAAACACACTTTAATGCACGATCTGATTTCTCACTGTTGGATATCTCACAATCCTTGGAAGCTTCCTTTTATACTCTCACTGAGAATCTCAGTGAAGCTTCTTCATTGGACAATGAGAAAGTGGGATGTCTTTCCGAAAAGACAAAACACCTTTTCTGCACACATGTTGATAAAGCAAACATGTCTTCATGTCGCAGAATCTTTGTCTTTTTCTTTTTGTCACTGTTGCATAAGGCTTTAACCAAAAGAGGAATGTCAACTTTGCATCTTTCTTCTTTTGTTAAGGCTATTTTGATATAAGAAAAGGTTTGTCACCCTTTTCAGATATCCGTTTGTCTTCATGTAACAGAATAGCGTAGGCAGGCTTTTGCAGTTACTGTTTTCCACTTTGTCTTCGACTTGTAAACTGATCTTGTAGCCAAAAACAATACATGAGGACTTAGAAACATATTCCATAAAGTGTTTAGCCTGTTCACAAAGAATAGAACACTTAAAATCTGTCTTAGCTGCTCAACAGAACAGAGCAGCGTAGATAGTTTATGTCCAGCCTGTTCAGCAGACAGAACAGCTTAGATAATTTTCCTTTGTTGCAATGAATACAACAGGGTAAACAGCTTTGGCTGATATCGCAACTCACTTTTCAGGTTTCAATAAGGCATAAACAGGCCTTAAATTATACCTTCAAGTGCATCAAACAGGTTTGATTAAAAATCTCCCCCTAAGATGTAGAGCAGGTTTGACTGAGGACTTTTTGTGCCTAACAATCTCCCCTTATTTGCGATAATCAGTCTAAGCTGATTTTATCAATAATCACTATACATTTTTACAATACATTTTGATGAAATGAAATTACAACATGAAAGTAAAGTAAAAGATCAATTAATATATATACTGATTTTTTGTTACATAAACAACATATGGTTTTACAAAAGTACAACTGATGTACTACTGTATATTACAACTAATGTAAAAATAAAAGTTACAACTTATGTAACAAAGTACAACTAATGTACAAGAAAATTCAACAATATGGACTGTTGATGATGGGAGCAGATAATGGAAAGCCTGTCCAACATATGGACAGCTTCCATTCTTCACCTACTCAAATAGTAGATGGACTTCACGACAGTGGTGGTGGAAATCCTTCTTGAAACATTCTTTCAAGTTCATCCCTGGTTTCCTCCAAATCTTGTATTTCAACTCTGAGGAACATAAAATTGGGATATTCAAGCTCCCCTCTTTTATAGAAGCCTCTGAGCTGCTCCCAGATGGCTGCTCTCCACATTCCAGATTGCCTGAAGGAGTTTGCAAGTCTGAATGTTACAAGCTGTTTGAGACCAACTTTATGTAGGTCTGATGCTCTTTGAAAGCACTTCTTCTTTATCAGGGGATCCACAAAAAATGCCCCCAACTCAGGTTCTTCAATCAGCTTGCCCTCTTCAAATTATACTCCTTTGGGCAGGCTGTGGTCAACTCCTTTGATCTCTACTGCATAGTCACCTTGTTCAATCAAGATCACGAGTTCCTCAAGCTCTGAATCCTTTCTATTCCACTTGGCCTTTATTTTGGGGTAAGTCACTGAGATACCCTTACTTAATTCTTCTGAGAACAGGCCAAGGTCTTTCACTCTTTCCATCAACATTTTGACATATGCCCTAATAGTTTTAGCCGTTTCAGACTTAGACTGACTCAGGGCAACTGCCAACTCTCACTACAAAAAAAATGGTCTTCAGCGACACATTCAACGACATTTTTAGCGACATATTTTACGTTAGTGACATCATTAGAGACGTCAAAAGAGGTGTCTCTATAAATGCGTCACAGATTTTAGTGACATCAAAAGACACGTTGCTAATATTTTTGACACCTTTAGTGACTTCTGGTAAAAATGACGCTAGGTAGAGTTATGTCACTATTGATATCATTGTTTGTGTCGCTGTTCTTGAATTATGTCACTAGTTGTGTTGTAATCTGTGTCACTACTATCGAATGTTGTTACTAGTTGAATCACGATTAGTGTCGCTATTTTTAAATGACGTCGCTACTTGAGTTATTTTTTGTGTCACTATTCTTCGATGATGTCACTACTTAAGTAGCTATATGTGTCACTGTTAATGAAGCTTGTTGCTAATGACATTACTATTTGTGTCACTGTTCTTGAATAATGTTGCTAGTTCAGTTGCTATCTCTGTCGCTATTGTTGAATGTTGTCGCTAGTTGCATCATCATTTATGACGCTATTTTTGAACGATGTCGCTAATTGAGTTTGTGTATATCATCATGTGTGTCACTATTATTACATGATGTCGCTAATTGTGTTATTGTTTGCATCTCTATATTTGATTAATGTTGCAATATGTGTCGGTATTCTTGAGTGATATCACTATTCATGTTACTATATTTGTCGCTATACTTGGTTTATGTCACTATTTGTGTCGCTATTTGAGTCGCTGTCTTTAAATTATGTCGCTATTATTATTGTTGTTGTTGCTGCTATTTTCTATCAAATTATCGTAAATATATTATTAACAATTATATTTTATCAAAAACAAAAATTAAGGTAAATCTATTGTTAATCTATTCCATCAAACTATATTATTAACAATTATTTTTTAACGAATGGTAAGATGCGGATGTAAGTCTACAATTACGATTGTTATGTATTTACGTTCCTATAGGTTAATCACGAATCGCCTACCTCAACATATTAACAGATCTTCATTCTCTCTGATGAGGCAATGATGATGATCTTGTAATAATTTCTGGCACAAAGCTTGGTGAGGCGGAACTTGACACAGAGGCGCAAGGTCGAAGGACGGGTGTACCAGCCCGACTTGAATTTTCATTAGCAACAAAGGGGGAATCACTAGTCAATATCACACTAGGTGGTTGTAATTCGATTTCCAGACCCTCCCCCCTGCCCTGCGGACTATCAAGCTCATTGTGGTCGTATTCCTCTACAGATATCACCGTGCTTGTGTCCGTGTGAACCGTTGAATCATCGCCATATATGCCTAAACGCCTTCTCCTCCGTCTAGCTTCCTTTCCCCATGCATGGATCGTCTCTCGTATTCTTTGTGGAATTAACGTTGCCTTGTAATTTGTACCCATCTGCACAACAACGAAGAGTTCACACAAAATGTTTACCATTTTGACAGCAAAGTAAAAGTATGTTGCTATTATTGGGTAAAAAATAATGCTATGTTGGTAATATTGGTAGACAGTAACAAAATAAAAGCACCTTGCTACTTATAATAACTTTCATAGTACGTTGTTACAATAGTCAAACTATGTGAGTTATATTTGGCAATTAACTCAATCATACCTTGGTAACAAGTGCATATAATGGCAGGGTGCTATAGCTGCATAAGAACTGGCCCATGAACCTGGATAACACACAAGAATACTAGAATAGTGAGGGATTTCTTGTGAAGAAACATGTATAAAATTCAGGATAAAACAAATATATAGTTGAACTGACACTACAATAGAACAACACAGTTAATATAACACATGTTTCAATCAAACGAAATTATGGAATCAAGTAGAAGAAATTACCCAGAACCAAAAGAACGATACTAGCTCAAATGTGTTCTGCACTGAAGTTGGTAACAAGTTAGAACTTAGACGCTATATTAACCTAAAACTTCGACTAATGAAAGCATGTACATCTGCTGCAAAATAAATGAAATGAATCTTCAACAAATGGCCTATAAATGGAGATCAAAAGTTCAAAACTGACCAAATGTATTACGAGATTTGATGATGATAATAATAATAATAACAACAACAACAACAACAACAACAACAACAACAACAACAACAACAACAACAACAACAACAAGAATAATAATAATAATAATAATAATAATAATAATAATAGTATAAAAAGATAACATAATATAGGTTAGTTTCTATTCCTGGTATCGATCACATTAATAAAAGGTAACATGCTTTTAAAACTTTGTAAAAAAGGTAAAACACTTTTTTTTGGAGGGAAAGTGTCACTAATCATCAACCATTGCCTTATTTAAAAATTAAATAAAATTTCATTGCATTTGTTTGGGGCAAACTTGGTCTAATACCCAGAGTAGAAAGTGACCTACTGTATATGCAAGTTTCCCTGATAAAAACAAGTACTTACAATAATAGGAATAATGGCAATCCAGAATTAGAGATTCTATCCTGCAAGAAGGGTAGACTGTCCAATCAAGATTCAAGTTTTGGTCACTGCACACACAAAAGAGAAGTCTTTACCTTACTCCAACTATTTTTTGAAATTCTTCTTCCATCGAACGGATCATAGAACTGTGAAAATCATATTTTGATGTGAGGTTGTGATTCTGCCAGGAATAAGAAAAACAAAGAACCACGAACAATAATATGAAGTTACAAGACTTGAACGCATGTTATGGCATAATTCATCCAGCTCACATCAATTACAGCATATACAATTCGATCATCTATATTACACTTAAAAAACGAGAGGCCTTGACTTAATAAGGTCAAGCTTAGCTCGAGCTTGAGTTCACCCACAGGTCCCACACCATGAGCGAAGAATTTGGGACTAGGAAAGCTCAAGTTGTAGCCAGATCTAATTAGCTCAAAAGTATACATATGATATCTACCAAGCATTTAGGAAGAAAACCAGGATAAATCTACTAGATAAATTTCTAATGTGAACTACTTCTGTTATGGCTCAAGGTTTCATACCAACATAAAGGCTTTACGGAGCGTAAGATAATCAGCACGAACAACAGAACGCCCAAATTGCCGAAAAAACATATCTGCAAAGCATTCTGAACAATAAAAGATGATCACATATAGCATCTGAAAGTTCTGACCTATATATGGCCAAAACACAATTTCACGTCTTTTATCATTTGTATTAGCCAGCTTAATTAAGATCATAATTTGATTTAAAATTAAAACATCCCCATGTTAGCCATCAATGAACCTAGTTCCTGTTTGCCAAGCATTCGCAGAAGCCAAAAATTAACGTAAAACATAGATGCATATATGCATGGACAAGTATAAAAGGGACATGCATATAACCACTTTTTCTAGTAATACACACACAGTTCATATACATACACTCTGCACACACAATCATATACAACACCTATATATACTCATATACATCTCGCTATTGCTGCTGCTATTTGGACGCAACACACACACACAACATGTAACTCTCATAGTTGTTGTTGCTGCGAACTAGTTATACGACACACATATACTCACACTACCAGGGCTGCTGCTGGTTTTTGAACTTAATCACACACACCGGTATGCTACATGACAGCCCCCAACAGTTTGAAAAAAAAAAAAAGAACATCACTGACCTGTCATATATGAAGCAAGTGTGAAAGTAAAGGATCACCAATGACTAAATGCCCAATCTTGAAGCAAACAATTACTTCAAAGTACAATCTGATGTATCTCTGAAGTCAAGAAGCAGACCAGTTTCATGTGTCTCTGTAAGTCTACAAGCATACCAAGGAAAGAACAACACTAACACGTCAAATACAATCTAATTATATATATATATATATATATATATATATATATATATATATATATATATATATATATATATATATATATATATATATATATATATATATATATATATATATACCAGTATTAGTTTTTGCAGTCACGCATGAAAATGAAAGTGAGGCATTAATTTTACTAAAAATCGTTTGAAAACATGTCGCGAAAAGGCTTACGAATGAAATTGATGACATACTCAGAGGGCTACCTGATTTGATTAAGCAAGACAACAAGCTAACTTCTGGAAAGGAAGATGATGTAGCTCTGCAACTACAAAAACTCATTTCTGAACATATTGTGAAAATGCATGTTGAAACCAATAACACAATCACAGGCCCATCTAATTCGATTATGCAAGACGACAAGCTAACTTTTGGAAATGAAGATAAACTTGTGCAACCACAAAAAGTCGTTTATGAACATATGGTGAAATTACACACTGAAAGCCAGCATATAATCAGTGGGCCTGCTGCAACGATTTCAAATGCTAAGAACGCATACTCTTCTCACGTATTATCATTTAAAATTTTAAATGATACAAACGTTGTAGTGAAATCGTGCGTGCTTCACATGATCACACACATCAAAATCCTAGAAAAATAAAGAAAACAAATAACTATTTTTATTATAAGTAAGATCATTTTAATGTTTACCTGTGTTTGAATCTGAGGGCAATGAGAAGAGCATTTAGTCAAGCAAGGGCACAGCACGGAGGAGAAAACATTGAGTAAGAAAATAGTAGAGACAGAGTAAATGTGGAGCAAAACTGGAACATAGGCAGAGCCGGAGTATTAACAATCATGAAACTGCCAAAAAATGATTTTACTTGTATGCATTTTTTTGATTTTCCTGTTAATTTTAAATTGTTAAAATTATGCACCATGAAGAGTATTAATTAAAAAAATGATTATTAAATTGTTAATTTTTTTGATTTTCCTGCAAAAAAAAAAAAAAAAAAAGAATCCGTCACCAAAATTATAAACATGTAATATTAACTAAAACCGAAGTGATCATTTATAAAATCCATTTTATAAAAAAAAAAACCCCCAAAATATGAAGGCATGTGATTTGGGAAAGTATTAAAAAATCATTCTCTGCTTTCTTCCCTCAAGCCGTAGAAAAACGACCTCTATCTCTCTAGACGTACTCAACTTCGCTCTAATCGTTTATGCTTGTTTCTTGACGAATCGTAATGATTCAAATTGGAATGCGTTCATTAGGTGACAAGCTACAAGAATTGAAGACTTATACAAGGTAATTTTATGTTTAAATACATCAATTTTAAGTGTGCGTGACCTGCGGCTGTCAACGAATTCAAGCAAGAACCGCCAATTTAACCCGTCAAATTGATCAAGAAGAATTGCATAAAACCTCATTGAAGTTATTTGTGTACTTATGCGTGATGTTTAAATTAAATTTGCAGCATGGAAGGGACTGAATTGGTGTGGCCAATGTTCTAGATTAACATTCATAAATACTTCTTTATCATATATACAATAAAACACAGTAAAGCCAACATATATAAAACTGGTACCCATCAATTTCTTAGCATTTTCCCTTTCTTATGTACTAGATCATCAGGAAAAATTATACTAATGGAACAATGAACTCAGTACATCTAATGCATCAAAAATAGAATTAGGATTGATATTGGGTTATCAGAGAATGCTTGAAAACACCCTTCAGGATCAGACCAATGTTATCATGGTCAAAGTTAGAAAAAATGCACCAGAGATGCCATCTTCCTTCAACAATGAATCATTAATAATAAATTACCGGCCGAGCACACGTTTGTTAGCAGCTGAAAGTTCTTGACACCAAAATGGTCAAAGTGCTAATCTACAAAAAGCATCTTTTGTTGAGCACTAATGTAGGGTGGATATTAAGGTAAAAAATTTTGTTTTTTTTTATATTGAAGTATGTTTTTCAATAAGTAATTTATCAGTGTTATAACAATGAACTTCTACAATGGCCAGCAAACGATTGTGTTTATTTATGAACGTGGAGCAACATAACCTTTAACAAATAAACCAACAAACTTCTAAACGAAAGGTTTAAACTATAATTCCATAGGTGGGTACTCTAGAAGATTAGACGGTACCATTTCCAACATTGTAGATGGACATATTAGATAACCTAAGCCAAACATTAAATTGTAGATATACAAATTAGAGCAAATAACAGTGGTACATGGCAGCAGATGAGCTCAGCAAAGTACACAAATAATAAAAATTTCAGAGCAAGGAACATGGAGTAAAAACAAAGTAGTACTAATATACAAAGTTCCAAGTTACCAAAATTCCTAGTCATGTTTGTCTGGAACTAATATACAAAGTAACAAAAATTTTAATGCTAGTTGGATTCACTCACATAATCTTACAAAATTAAAGGTACCCACAATGATAGTTAAGCCAAAATGTCAAGATCAAAAATTCACTACCTAAGATTAACTGGTTTGAATTTATCAGAGTATAAACCAATAACCTTGTATTGAATCAAAGTCCAATTAAGAAGTTTGCGGAATAACACTTAACTGTTTTAAGAAAAGCTTTCAAAACAAATAATCACATAAACATAATCAATAATCAAAAGTCATTTGTATTGCCAAACTCAATGATTACAATCACCTCTAATCTGTTTGATTAGACGAAGAACACAGATTGTTCTTATGGTTTTACAACCTTAGAGGCTTATGAAAACTTAATCAGAAAGACAAATTACAACTGAATAAACTTGTACGTGCAGACTTACAATAGAAAAAACCTATTCTATGTGTATATATATATATATATATATATATATATATATATATATATATATATATATATATATATATATATATTGCTTTCTGATTTGTTTCCTTGATAAACTTTGATTACTCTGATAGTAGATATGCTTGAATCTTCAAATATATCTTTTCCTGAATATCAGCACTTTCTGTTTATGAAGCTGTTGAGCAGCTTGAAGTCTATCTGATGAGCAGCTTGAGTTTGAACACTAGCAGCTTGAACTTTTGAACTAGCAGCTCGAACTACTTCAACTAACAGCTTGAACTTTGTACTTACACAGAAAATCTACTAACAGTTTGAGAAATCTAACTAACAGCTTGACATACTTAGAATATTTCCCAACAATCTCCCCCTAACTTAAATTCTTTACACAAGACTTTAAGTTTCTATACAAATAAGAAAATAAAACAAAATAAAACTGTTATCTACAAACTAAGGCATCCAAAAACTTACAATTGTGAAAGTTTCTGATTAACTGCCTTAAAAAATTCTCTTTTCAATTCTTCTCCATCACACTATATCTTCACTGAGCTCATTTCTACCAGCCATGCCCTTGGAAGATCAAAGAATTCAAAATTGAAGATCATGCTGGATCCATTTGCAAATTTAAGTCTGTATGTCTTTGATTTCACATACAGATCAACCTATGCAATCTTCATCTCCTTGGCATCTTCTATATCTTTTCTGATTGACTCTGGATCAAAAATGTTTTTTAAATCTTTTATAGCCTGCCTGACCTGTGGTAGTGAAGATCTGACTTGAGTCACAGATCCAACATGATGCATTCTGGTAAGCTCATCCCTGGTCATCCCTTGCACTATGTGCATCATACTCTTATATTCTTCCTTAGGACCAGCTTCTCTTCTTACTACAACATGATATCTTAAGTCAATGTCATCCATTGGCTTAGCATACCAGTATGTAATAGGAGGTTTTGAGAAGTCATGCTGGTCGAGGGTCTTTTCAATCTCCATCACCTTCTGAAGTTGATGTTCAAACAGCACCCTTTGTACCTAATCCAGCTTTGCTTGAGTGATTGCTTCTGATTGAGGATTAGTAGCAACAGCTTGAACAGGTGGAGAAGGATCACTGACACCAGCTTGACTTGGTTCCTGTTGGCTTTGTACTTGAGGAGAGACTTTGGCTATTTTTCATTTTTCCATTTCCTTATCATGAATTTCTTGCAGCCTCTCTGTATTCATGGACTGAGCCATCTTCTTTGGAATTCCGGTTGAATAGGCAAAATTGATCAAAAACCTTCTGTGCTCTGCCATTGAATGCCCAGTTGGCATTTTCCTTTTCTTCTCATTTTGTTTAACCACAAACCCTCTTAGGTAATCACCTAAGGTTTCATCATCTTTCATTGGAGCATGGGTTTGCTGGTTCAGAAGTTCATCTTGTCCATGTCAGAATGGTTGTCAGACCACTCGAGCCCTTTTTAGTCACTAACACACGTTAACACACATTATCCGCAGTAATTAAGTTAAATAAAAACAAAAATTAAGTAACTTAATTGTGAAGAAAGGTAACAAAAACTGATGGTCTAAGCTGTTGGTCAAACCTGTGATGAGCAGGGTCATCACAAGATGTGCATTCTTCAGGCTGTTCATTCAACCTGTTCCGCTATGTAAGAACAGGTTGTGTTCAATAGCTGATCAGGTTATAAGACAATGTCTTGTATAAAAGATTGAGAGAATGAGCAGGTTGGAGGTTAGATCATCAGACCAGGTTTGAAATGAAAGCTGATACTGTCAAACCTGTTATACGCTCAAGTTGTTCAAGTTTTCAGAAATTGGCTAAGTATAGAACATGCATAACCTGTTGTGTCTAGGCTGTTTTGAGAAACTTGAGGAGGGTGAGACATATAATAACTTAGAACATTTATGACACTTAGTCACATTTATTTAACATGCCCAGCTTGCTTACAAGATAATTGAATCTATTTTCATCAAGAGGCTTGGTGAAAATGTCTTCAAGCTGTTCATCTGTGGAAATAAAACTTACCTCCACATTACCTTTCTGGATGTGATCCCTGATGAAGTGATGTCTGACCTCTATATGCTTTGTTCTGGAATGAAATACTGGATTGTTGGAGATAGCTATAGCACTTGTATTATCACACTGAATAGGAGTCTTCCTATATACAAGTCCATAGTCTTCAAGCTGATGTTGCATCCACAGAATCTGACCAAAGCAGCTTCCAGCAGCAATGTACTTAGCTTCAGCCGTAGAAGTTGAAACTGAGTTCTGCTTCTTGCTACACCAACTTATCAACTTACCACCAAGGAGTTGACACCCACCTGTTGTGCTTTTTCTGTCTAATCTGCAGCCTGCAAAATCAGAATCTGAATATCCTGTTAGCTCAAGGCTTGAGTCTTTGGGATACCAAAGACCCAAACCTGGTGTACCCTTATGGTATCTAAAGATTCTTTTTACAGTAGCTAGATGTGATTCTTTAGGATCAGCTTGAAACCTAGCACATAAACAGGTGGCATACATAATATCAGGTCTACTAGCAGTTAAATACAGCAAGCTCCTACAGCAGCAAGTTCAAGGTCATGAGTTGGCTGACTCTTTTCATGATCCTTGAGTTGGCGAGAAGCATATGCTATGACCCTGCCCCTTTGCATCAGAACACACCCGAGTCCTTGATATGAGGCATCACTGAAGACCACAAAGTCTCCATTGCCTTCGGGTAGAGCCAGAATAGGTGCTTCGGTGAGTTTATGCTTTAAAGTTTGGAACGCGGATTCTTGAGCTTCTTCCCAAATAAAGAGAACATTCTTGCAAGTAAGAGAGGTAAGAGGCACAGCTAATTTTGAGAATACCTAAAATGAATCGACGGTAGTAACCCGCCAATCCCAAGAAACTTCGGATCTCAGTAGCTGATCTGGGAGCTTCCCAGTTTTGAATGGCTTCTATCTTAGAAGGATCTACAGAGATTCCTTCACCGGATATCACGTGTCCAAGAAATTGTATCTGTCGCAACCAAAATTCGCATTTAGAGAACTTGGCATAAAGCCGCTCCTTGCGCAGCAACTCTAGCAGTTCTCTAAGATGAGAATATCGTCTATAAAGACGATAACAGACTTATCAAGCATTGGCCTACAAACACGGTTCATGAGATCCATGAATGCTGCAGGAGCGTTTGTAAGGCCAAAGGGCATAACAAGAAATTCGTAATGCCCATATCTGGTACGGAAAGCTGTTTTGGAGACATCTTCTTCACGAACTTTGAGCTGATGATACCCAGATCTAAGATCGATCTTTGAGAAGTAACTGGCTCCCTGAAGTTGGTCGAAAAGATCGTGTATTCTGGGCAACGGATATTTGTTCTTTATTGTTACCTTGTTTAACTCCCTATAATCAATGCACATCCGGAGAGTCCCATCTTTCTTTTTAACGAATAGAATAGGAGCTCCCCAGGGAGATGAACTTGGTCGTATGAGTCCCTTGTTAAGCAACTCTTGCAATTGCTTCATCATTTCTTGCATGTCAGCAGGTGCAAGTCGATAAGGGGCTCGAGCAATTGGTGTTGCGCCTAGCACCAAGTCAATTTTGAACTACACCTGACGGTCTGGTGGGAGTCCAGAGATGTCCTCGGGAACGACATCAGGAAACTCTGAGGCTATCGGTACCTCGGCTAAAGTTTTCTTTTCAGACTTAGCATCTATTGCATATGCTAAGTAAGACACGCAACCCTTAGCTATATGCTTCCTAGCTTTCACTACAGAATTTAAACATAATTCACCTTTCTTTCTGTCACCATAGATGCAAATACTGCGGTCATCAGGAGTAGTGAGCTTTCTTAACTTCTTCTTGCAGACAATGTTGGCGTAATGATGATCAAGCCAATCCATACCCACGATGACGTCGAATTCGTGAAAGTCCATCGGAATAAGGTCAAGTTGGAAAGTACAGTTATCAAGCAGAATTATGTAGTCGCGGTAAATTTTATCGGTAGACACGCACACGTTACTGGCTGTTTCGATATCAAGTATAACAGGTAGAGTAGCCGGAGCAATTCCAAGCTTAGATGCAAATGCACTTGATATAAATGAGCGATTGGCTCCTGAATCGAATATAACTCTAGCAGGAACAGAGTTAACAAGAAACGTACCAGATACCACATCTGGTATTTCCTTCGCTTGCTCGGCCATTATTTGGAATGTGCGGTTCTGACTCCGTGCTGGCTCGTTACGACGACTAGAACCTCCACGTGATGTGCTATGTCGGGCCGACTAATTTTGTCTTTGCTGCTGCTATTGTTGTTGAGGTCGGTGTTGTTGCTGTTGCAATCGTGTATGATGCTTTGCACTCGCATAAACTAAGCTGAACGGATGCGTGCATGCCCGCTCAGTATGTCCAGGGCGTAAACAATTATTGCACACAGTAACTTTGTTGGGACATTCTTCACTGCTATGTCCTATGTCGTTACACACGTAGCATCTCACATCATTGGGATTACAACGCCCAATGTGTGACTTATGGCAGCGGCGACACTGCCTCAGTTCAGAATTTACTGCATAAGAATGAGCTCTCTGGGCCGGGGGCGAGCTAAACTGTCGGAACTGAGACTGCTATAGCGAATATCTGGATGAAGATCCAGAATAACTTCCAGTACGTGACTTCTTAGGCGGTGACGGACATGTCGGGTTGATAGATGAAGCAGGAACTCCTCCAACTCGTATAAAGTCTTGCTCGAGAATTTGAGCAGCTTCAACGACATCAGCATAGTTAATGTATCTTTGATGCTTCAAAAACTTTTGATACTCGGGATGCAGACCCATAAGAAAATGGTCGATCTTTCGCTCCTCTGTAGCAACTTGGTAGTCAGACAGCAGGCTAAGTCGGGTAAATTCGATCTCATACTCGGTCACCGATTTGGTTCCCTGAGTAAGAGACATCAGCTTCTCTTCCAGACGTTTCTTTTCATCAGCCGGGCAATACTGACGAAAGAAAATAACTTTAAAATCATCCCAAGATAGGGACTTAATCTAGTTGACTCCATGCATGTTCTCCTGAGATCTCCACCACATTACAGCGCCACCCTCGAACAGTGTAGTAGCAAAGCTGACCTTTGATTCCTCAGCGCAGTCGCTAATAAGAAATATCCGCTCGATGCTAGTAATCCACTCGAGCGCTTCGATAGAGTTTGCAGCTCCTTTGAAAGGTTGAGCTCCGCAAGCTTTGAAGTAACGGAAGTTGCAGCCCTTAGGAGGAACTACAGGAGCTTCCTCCTCGTCAGTGTTGTCATTTTGGCGTCAAGTATCATTGTGCTGCTTCTTCCTACGTTCCTCTCTACGCCTAGTTTCGGCTTCATCACGAGCACGAAACCGATCTTGCAAAAACTTAGTTTGACGCTCGTTGTTCTCATTAAGCATGATTTGCATGATCTGTTCAGGAGTGAGTCCACCTCCAGCTCCTTCACCAGATCCAGACATGTTCTGAAATAATATAAATAGTACTTGCATAAGAATAGGTATAATTCCTATTCTACCCCATATTCCCAAATTCCTAAAGCAAAGTCAAAGCCTATCTTAGGTCAAGTTTAAAGCCTAGATATTCGAAGCTAATATCTTTGCTTAAAAGTTTGAGTCCAAGTGTTATGGCTAACACTTGAATCCCTCAAACTAATGCTCTGATACCATCCTGTCACATCCTTGCTTTAATCACGATTGCTTAATCCCAGGAATAATTAACAATTGCCATAAACATAATAATAAGTCTAAAGCTTGCATAAATCGAAATAAATATTACAATAAGTCATGCACTACACGTGCTACAAGGTTACAATACTAAATTGCTATTACATCACAATATAAATAAAGGCAACTACCCAGATCCCAAAGCAGCTCAATACTATACCACAAGCTGAATAGTGAGATAACTCCCCTGGGTTGATCAGAAAATAGACCTAAGCAGATGGTCCAGCTTGCTGTTTACCTTTGCCTGTAAAAATTGTGAGTAGCAACTGTAAGCTAATTGCTTAGTGAGTTAACAGATATTCATGATGCATGTAAAATGTGTGGCGAAAGTGCCTATAGAGGTGGTAATGCTTGCTTGCTTAATACCCAGAATGAATGCTTGCGCAATGGAGACATTGCACGCTGAAAGGAGATGCCACCAGTAGGGGTTACCGCTGACAGATGATCAATCTGTGATGCGGGGCTAGCTACCCACATAATGCTTGGGATAGTGGTGAGCATCAGAATAGCTTACTTGTATAATAAAATGCTTATGAAATGCACAAAGAAACGTTCATACAAGGCTTGCTGTATAATATGAAGAATAATAAACAGATAGCAATAAATTATGCACATTAATAAATCAGATGTAAGTTCCGGCTAAGCTGGGCACCGCCTGTACCACAGTGTTCGCCTTCACTCACAAAAGTCTATTGAAGTCCAAAGAAGGCATATACAAGCAAATTATGTCTCAATTACATAAAATACATGTAAACAAGAATAACTGTTACTCACAGTACTGTCTTATGCTTTGTAATACTCTAAAATGCTTGCTCGGGCTTATCTAGACTTTAGCTCTGGCTTTGCACAAATTTCTGAAGGTTTTAATACTTTACATAAGCTTTAAACTTTCTGGCATTTAACTTTGACTCATAACCGGGCTAAACCCTTTAATTAAATATCTGACGTGCTGTGAAGTGTCTGTAATTTAACATTACAGAATATATACTAAATTAATCATGCTAGCTTAAATATCCAAAAATCTACAAACCGTAACTTCTAGCTAAATATCTTGTTTATTATGCGTTAGGGAAAACAAATGTTGCCCATTCTAATTTATTCTGATCATTCGAATTTAGGGGGCCTTCGAACAATGAGGTTCGAACTTATGCATATCTCGAATTTAATGAAAAGCCTCGAACATAGTTCAATTCGAACTTGTTCTTGGCCATTTCAAACTTGTTCGTGTTTATCAGCTTTCAAACATGCATTTCCAGGCAAAAAATCATAAATATGTTAAGGAACAAGTCTAGGTTTGATTCTATTACACTTATTCTAGCAGAATCGAGTTATAACTCAAGCAGAATAGCTTTAAACGAATCAAAAGATGGGGATTTTGGACTTTTTCTCAAAACTGAAAATAAAGAAGAGAGAATGACGATTCTTACCTCAAATTCGAATCAAATCCAACATGCAATTGCAGATCCGTGTAGTACTCTTCGAGATCTTTCCAATGACGTATAGAACTCGAGATTTGGTCGGTCGGTTTGGGCGAAAAGCTAGAGAGAAGGTAAATTCTAGAGAGAGGAGCTCTCAAATTTGTAAATGGATTTTGCAAGAATGAGAATTATAAACTTTCAGCTCCTATTTATACAAAAATCCGAAATTACATCATTAAACGCAAATTGCACAAAAACACATAAAATAAAAAGCAAGGTGTTATACTCTCGAGCAAAGTGTCCTAATCCCTGGCAGTTGTAGCACTTAACCTTGGATTTGTCGAACCCAATTTTATTGTTACTAACGTTCAGATTTCTACCTGTTCGTTTTATGGACCTTTTAACTCTCTGAGTCACCATGGCCAGTTGCCATTGTAGATCCATTTCTTCCAGATCATTAGGATCCACCTAATCATAGTCCTCTTCCCATAACGCATGATCGTGAATCTTACCTTGTACACAATTTCCATATGCTGCGACAAACGAAGCCAAAAGGTTCAGATGAGTTTCGGCTGATTGTGCACTCATAGGCATCTTTGTGTACTATTGAGAAGTAGATGCTGAGTGAGTCGATTTCTCTTCCGGTTTAGAATACCCTAAGAAAGCTCGACTGTTTGTTTCTTCTACTTCTAATGGGATAGACGCTTCTCCAGAGAAGAAAGTTGTAGTTGTTTTCAGTTCACTAGCGATAAAGGGTTTTGTCTTTCCAAAATACAATTCTGGATCTTGGACTTGGTCATATTCCCTCTCTTTCTTAAGTAACTGAAAGTTGTAAGCCCTCAGCGTACCAATAACTCCTTCTAGAGTAAGAGTTCCGAATTTTTCCTCATCATGCTTTATAAGCGCTGTGTACATCTCCCACTTCGCCCGTAAAGCATCCAGAAATTTCTCAATCTTCTCAAGTTCACGATACTCGACATCATGATTATCCAACTCCGTCAATAAATGGTAGAACCTTGTGATGGTCTCATCCAGCTTTTCGTTTTTCAATGCTTTGAAAATTGCAAACTGCTGCTTCAGCATCTCGGTCCTTCCTTTTCGAACCCTCAGATTTCCCTCACACCATTCTCGAGAGCACCCCATAGCTCTTTAGCTGTACGATGATTCCTGAAAGTGTGTAGAATCTCCTGAGGTAGTGCCATGCGAATAATTGAAAATTCTCTGTTTTCGGCCTCATGCAGTTTCTTGTCATCATCCTTCATCTTTTGATATGTCAAGACTCTCTGACGGCCCTCAAACTCCTGAGTAGGTGGAATGTATTCCTCATCGATAGAGATCCACATTCGCATGTCGTTGAAACGTGCAAAGTCAACAAACCTATCCTTCCACCAATAATAATCTTCCAACCTCATCAGTTTTGGTGGAGAATTTGCCTTGCCAACTTCGTGGTCCATTTCGATAAACTTTGCAGACTAGTCATTCTTTCTAAACATTTTGAATTAGAACTTAATTAATTTAATTTGAAGTTAATTTAAAATCAACCCTTTCGAACTTAGGTAAGTTCGAACTAGTTTAAGATTTTATTTATTTGAAATTATATTTGAAATTGATTAAGTTCGAAATCAACAAATTCGAAAGTCTGAAAAGTTCGAAGTTTCTGACAAGTTCGAAGTCTGACAAATTCGAAAGAAACCCTAAAATAAATTCGAGAGGAGCGTATTTTCTTACAAGTTCGAAATTTCAGTCAAATTCGAACAAACCCTAATACCCCTATGTTCGGGCGCCGCAAGTTCGAAAAACGGCCAAAAGTTCGATTTTTTCAAGTTTTCAGTTTAAACCAATATTTTTAAGTCTAAAAATACTGATTTCGACCAAAAAGGTGAACTAATGTAAAATTTTCTCCGTTATCTTGCTTGTGTAACTCGAAAAACTAACCAAAGAAGTGATTTTTCAGTCCAAAACGCCAAGAAACCACGGATGTTGATTATGAACACGAAGAACACTAAGAACACCCTTATGGCTTTGATACCACTTGTAAGGTTGCCTTCCTACGGATCCTATCTTGACGCGATGCCGTCCAACGAGTGTGGAATCCTCGTTAGCGGTTTGACGGATAGATCACACACACGGAACACGGAGACACACACAATGATAGACGAACACTAGAACGCCCCGACACGTGATTCTCTCCAAAAACACACAAAATCGCCTTGTATGATCGTAATCGCCCTCTACTATAATTCTATCCCAAAATCTGCAAAAGTTCTTAATTAAAACGGATTAACACTTAATTATAACCCCTGATTCGAACTTGCTCAGGACAAGTTCGACAAGGCCCAAGGCCCACGAACTTGTCCTCCATAAGTTCGAACCAATGACTTTGAACTTACCTTTGAACTTATGTTTGAACTTATCTTTGAACTTATGTTTGAACTTATCTTTGAACTTATGTTTGAACTTATTGTAAAACATCAATACAACCGAGTTCAAACATATATACAGTTTATATCAAACATATAACAAACATATATCAAACACGTATTAATATGCAATTACGAACAAATTGACTATTGCAAAATATCGCCTATACTTAGACTGCTATCGTCACACAGGATATACTAACACTTCTATCATTTTATATTTTTCTAAACTGTCTATATTTTCCATACTTACTGTCTCTAATTGTTTTGAAAGTACAGATATTTCTTCTTTTAAAAAGAGCTTTTCGTTAGATAACCTATCCATACAAGATTCTAGGTCTGTATTCCTATCCTGAACACCTACCTTTTGGATTAGCATCTGTTTTATGACATTGTGATTAGTTAACCACTTTGATTGATATAATTTAGACGACTCTTTTAAAGTTTGGGCTAGATGTTCAGTCTGCACGCACTTTTCAGTTTCAGCATTTAACTTAGCTTCTAAATCAAGTATATGTGTGTGCAATGTACATTCACTATTTACAGATAAATTATTTACATGATTTGGAATGTAACAGGAATGTGCTTCTCGTGTCTCTAAATCAATTGACGAACATTCGGGATCGTCGGATCTAGCCATCAAACATGCTGGTGGCTTTGTCGTTGTCTCCCCTTCATCAGCACTGTCTGAATCTGAAGCAGTTGAAGTGGCAATGCTATCCAATCCCAGACGATCAACCATATAGCAATTCTTTCCCTTATCATCCTCGTCATCGGTATCTTCAGCATCCCAGTAGTCTTCCTGGGTGACGAGAGCCATAGCGTCGGTTCATTTCTTGGCGGCTTCCAACTTCCGCTCATAGTAGCCGACGTCCTTGTCAAACTTGTTTTAGCACTCCCGAGCAAAGTGGCCCGGTTTCCCATACTTATAACAGAGACGCTCTTCGGCTCCTTTCGTCTCATCGGCTCTCGGTCTCTCATCCCTCCTTTCCACCGGCCTCTTGTCGGCACGGCGAGGTTCTCGATTGTCATCTCTCCTTGTATCCCGACGATCATACTCTCTTCTATCGTCCCTACAGTCATCCATGCGGTCATCACGACGATCATCCCTTCGATCATAGTCTCGTCGGTCATCCCAACGATCATCACGCCTATCGTCTCGCCTTTCATAACGGCGGTCATCCCGATAGTCGCGTCTATCGTCGTATCTCCTTTCATCCCTGTCATCCCTGCGATATTCTTCCCGACGATAATCATCTCCTCTTTCATCCCTTCGCTCATCCGAGTACCTCCGCGGACCGGTGTCGTAGCGGAGCTGATTATTAGTCTTGTTGGAAAAACGTCGTTGTTGGAGTCGATTTGTCCATAAGGCTATCTGTTCTTGAATGACCGCTTCTTCCTCATCCATTACCTCACGCGGAGGAGAAGCGTATCTGTACTGTGATGAAGATGAACCTTGGGCAAAAGATGCAGTGGGAATATTCGTGTTGGAGATCAAGGCTAGGGAATCAGTGGGTTTGATGCCGGTGTTGGCAGATAGCAACAAAGATGCGAGTTGATTTGCCATCTAATTCTGTTGATCCACATCACCTTGATACTTTTCTTCAGCTCTTTAAAGACCACATTGATCGCTACTTCGAGAATGTTCAGGACGGGTCGTGTGGCCCGGCATGCAATCTGCCACTCGGGGGCTAAGGCTGAAAAGAACTGGATGTTTATGTCGTCCTTGTCCTTTTTGATGTGCAGTTTGTTTAATTCATTCAGGACTGCACAGAACCTAGTAAACGTAGCCTGCAGCGACTCCCCGTCTTTGGCTCGGAATTCAGTGAACTTAGCCTTAGCCTCCTCAATTTTTGCTCGGTCATCTAGATCTGCCCCCAGCATTTGAACTTCTAACTCGTCCCACATTTCTTTAGCAGACATTTTTCTGTCTACTCCGACTAAGATATCAGTGGGGAGGGTCTGATAGATCAGATATTCGGCCCTCTTGTCTGCATGATGCCTGTCTCGTTCGACATATTTGCGGGTTCCCTCTCAACCTTTGATGCGAGAACAGGGGGGTCAGCCTCGGGTCTAGCCGCTATATCCCGATAGAAGATAACAGGACCCTCAGATATGGATTAAAGCATAAGGTTTCTATTGGGTTGCATACCGACAAACTTTAGGAACCGGGACTTCCATTGTTCATACTCATCAGGATACAAAACAGGTGGTCTGTTCTCGGATCCGAGTATAAGAGCTTCTCGAGACATGATATCGGGTGCTGATAAGGAAGAATAAGATCTTGAAGGTGGAAACTTTAATCAGATGGACTGGACTGCTGATGAATAGTACACTGGATGGAATTGATTCGGATCAAGGTGCTGATTTCGGATTTAACCGAATTCGGATGACTCAAAGGGTTCGGACAGGAACCGAGTTCGGATGAACAGTGGGTTCAGACGTGAAATGAGCTTGGATGAACAGTGGTTCGGATGGACCAAGACTAGGCTGATAAATGGAGGATGAACCGAATTCGAATGGTCCGAATTCGGGTGAACAATGTCTAGTTCGGATGGGACCTATGGATGAAAGAACCGAATTCGGGTGGTCCGGATTCGGGTGAACAGTGACCAATACGGATGAACACTTAGGAAACTTTTCAGGGGGGAACACCAAATTCGGATGGTCCGGATTCGGTTGGTCCGAAATGAAAAATGGTCCGAAATGAAAATTCAAATCAACGCACAAGTCAAATTAAGTGAAATTAAATTGCCTGATCTGGACTTCGGATGGTCCGAAGTTCGGATGGGACCGAAATGGGGACCGAATTGGGCAAGATGTGGTCCGAATTACACTTAAAATTGGTCTGAATTGGACCGAAGTGAGGTCCGAATTAGTCCGAAATAGTGTCCTAGATCGTCCGAAATACGGTCCGAATTGCTACAGTATCAGTCCGAAATACAGAAGATATTCAATATTTCAGTAACAGTTCTGACTTCAAAATGAGCAGATTTTTGGCCTAAAATTGGTTCTAAATGACTGGAAAACTATTTTAAACACTTTTTAGCCTTTAAAATGTACCAAAACACTTAAAAATCATTAAAAACGGACCGAAATCGCAAGAAAACCCATATTTTTCTAAAGTTCAAAACAGCCGATTATAGGATCAATTTGATGTTAAGATTGAACCTAATAAGCTCTAAATCAGTAGGAAATGTTAATGTGATGATTATATGACAACAACAACACATAAACAGCAGAAAATCGAGGAAAATGAAGATCTAACCGTGAACAAGATGAAAAACTCGAAGAAGATGATGAAGAACAACACAGAATCCGATTTTTGAAGTTGAAATCCACATTTGTGAGCTCTGATACCAATTGTTGTATTTGATTTCCAGTATTTATCAGCACACAAATGTTCAATAATCACTCACAAGAAGAATTCACATTCAATAATTGTGTAATGATGGAAGAACAAAAGGAATGTTTGAGAAAATATGAGGTTGGCGGCTGCACAAAGATTCTTTCAATATTATAAATGTCAACCGTGTGTAAAATACAAACCCTAGGAGCCTAGACATAGGCTCCTTTAATTAAGTTACAAGGAATGTCACTTTTAGCCCTTGAACTTTACACACAACATAAACTAACTAGAAAATAAATTACAAGCCTAAATATTATCTAAATAATTATTACAAAATAGATCCACAAGATCGAAATTTAATATCTAACAATTTATGAAACTCAAAAGAAGAGTTTATCAAACTTGATCAATGTTTGATCAAACTCAAACAATATAAAAGTTCAACTCGATAAAAGAACTTATCCACCTCGAATAAGTCTTTATCAAACTCGAATAAAACTCTTATCCAACTCGATTCCTTCTTTATAAAACTCGATTAAAACATGAATTTCTTTGTGATTCGAGTTTTAACAGTTTTAAACTGTTCTAAGTCCAAATTCCAACTTTTTCACCAAAAATTGATGAATTGATCCAAAATTGTAATCGAAGGTGCGTTTTACACACACAAACACTTTTTGTTAAAACAACTTGACCAATTTCAGATCAAAACCCTTGAATATGTCAAAAAGAGTCAAGAACACACGAACTTTTAAAAAATCCGTAAAATCCAAATAAGTTTTTGTGTGTTTTAAATTAAAAACTTAGATTATACTCAATTTGTTCGTCTTTCAAAGACGATCATTCGATCCAATTTTCAGATTTAATCATTCACTGTATTAAAAACCCCAAGAGTTTTTCTGATTTTCGAAAAACTTATCAAACAGTGGTTCGAAAAAAATGCAAAAATTCAATCAAATCCTGCCATTACAGGCTTTGATACCAATTGATATTCTAGTGAAATCAATCACAATAACAAATCATACAATAAGATCAAATATAATTGCAACCAACCGAATGTTTTGATTGATCAAGATCAGAGGATTTACAATACGAGAGAAGTGAATGCACAAAACCCTAGGTTGACTTATCCGTACAATTTTGTGCGAATGTGTACCAATTCGTACCTAAGCAATACCACACTTTTCTATTTATATTTACGAATGAAACTAATGACTTATTACAATTTGACCCCTAGACTTATTATTTTCATCAACATAAGTAATTTCCCAACACAGCTGGCTGAATATTTTATTTTATTTTATATATAATATATAAATTATTTTTTCTATTATAACGTTTGATATATTATATTTAATAAAAATCTTAATATATTATCATGATTGCTTTTCTTTTATCTACATTTTAATATAAATTTGTATTTCATCTCAACTAATTTAAAATGACAAAGTTTTTATTATTTAGTTGATTAATCGATCGCATTTTTTCACTGTTCACCGGATAGTAAAGCTAGCTGGCACGCGAGTAAGCGACTAATTTTTTTTGTTACTTTACGTATTGTGTTTATATATATATATATATATATATATATATATATATATATATATATATATATAACATTTTTTTGTTTTTTTTATAACCTATGATATATTATATTTTATTAAAATTTAAATATAATATTATGATCGCATTATTTTAATATACATTCTGATATAAATTTGTTATCATCGGAACTATTTTTATTAGATAGATCGGTATGCAATTACCTAATTATTTTATTTAAAATATAATATATTATTGTTTGTTTATGTGTTATAACGTTTAATATATTATATTATACAAAAGGACGAATATATCATAATGATCGCGTTCTTTTTTTCTACATTTCAACATAAAATTGTTTGTCATCTCAACTAATTTTAAAATGATAATTATTTTATTATTTAGTTGGTTGATCAATCTCATTATTTTAATTTATAAAATTAGATTGAAAGTAGTTAGGGAGAATCACGATCGGTAACTACTGTTATTTTATTATTTTTAAGTAATTTATTTATAAAAAAATAATATTTATGATCACGCTGCAACACGCGAATTAAACCACTAGTTTACACCAATGATGATAAAGTGAATGGGAGCACGTGTCACTCGTGGCCGATAAGATGCATCCCTCCATAATTTTAAATATTACTTAAATATTCATTTAACAATGCTACATTTTAAATATAATAATATCAGTAGCCAAATTTCATATCTTTTTATAAATGGTTTAATGTGAAAAAAAAGCGTATGTTTTTCATGTTTTGAGGTATAGTCACTTCGTGTTAGTTTTCACCAATAAAATCCTCAAATTATTTATTTGTTTGTGATTTTATAAAATTTTCTTTTTTTCCCAAAATAATATTTGAGTTTCAGGACTTTTTGGGACAAAAAAGTGAAAACATATTGATTTTTTTTTTGGAAATATATGGTTCATTATGAAATAAAAAAACATTTTTTAAAGTATGAATGAAAACATTAACCTAACCTTAGGACTTTTCTTAGAAAAAAATAACTTGGATGGATAAAACCGTAAAAACAAACATGAAAATATATTGGGTTTTTTTTCATATTAAACCCTTTTATAAACAAGAAATAGCTCAATACAGTGATATCTCTTTAATAATATTAATGAAAAGCTAAATTTAACAATGCATCATTTCAAGTACTATTACATCAATAATATTATTCATCAGAATTTGCTAATTGATAATATGTTAATTAATATTTGAAGTAAATTATAACACATAATAAATTTTTTTGCTATTTTAGTGAGATATTTCGATCCAAATCCTTATTTTAAAATCTCAATCCTATTTTACAATCTCGACCTTGCAAAGACAAAATGATCCAATATAGGATATATTGACAACCATACTTTTTAGAACAACAACAATAACAGTAACAACAATAACAATTTTGAACTATCAATAAAATATAGGGTTTATTGTAAAAGAAAATCCGGTTTCCCAATTACAATTGAGATTTAATAGTCAGATTTGACAAATTTTGAAAATAAAATTGAACTTGAGAACCTTTCTGGAAACGTGTTAAATTGAGGGACGAAAAAGTAAAACCCATAAATACATGTTTGGCTTTCTTTTCCAGAACAAACCGTTGTATACAAGTGTAGATCAAAGAAGTTGTATACGTAACTTCATGATTTGCCTATGCATGTAAACTTTTGTTTATTATTGCTGATAATAAATCCTAGTGAAATAATCTTAAAACACATACGACATGTTGGCCAAGCTTGTCAAATCACATTTGATGATCTTCTATATAAGTTTTGTTTTATTACTAGTTTGTCATGATTGTAAGTTTCCATTATTTATTACATCTTCTTTACAATATATATACCAACATTATGTATATGAACAACAAATTTAATCTTGTCATTTTGGAATTTATAGGTAGAAAAATTAAAATGAATGACGCTAAAGCAATCAGGATTTTGGGCGATCGACCACGTTGCACTACGATGTGTATGCCGTATGATAATGGTTATTGTTGTTGTTATATTAGTGATATATGCAATGGTTCCGCTGGGTTGTGTAATAGAAAATGTACGGACGTTACAAAATGTCCAAGAAGCCAGTGTCCGTGAACGAACTTTAAAAAATAACTTATTAGTTTGATAAACTAATAAATATATAAATTGTTGTTATAAACATTTGTATTTCCAATTAGTGTTTGACATTGTTTTATGTGTTAGCAAACTTAGTCAGAAGATTAAAAGTTTTCTGAGTATTAGATTTAATTATTTAATAGTTAAAATGATTGAAATAGAAATTTCTATATTTAAGTTAATCTTATTAGATGATTATAATTATATTATGTTATTTATTATATATTTCAGGATTCATTTAAAAAAAAAAACTAAAATGCTATTACGGTTTTTACATTTTCTTCTCTCAATATTATTTTTTTTACGGTAAAAGTAATCAAGTTAAATTTTCGTTTCTACTTTTGTGAAATTTAACTGTTAGAGCCCGATTAAAATTGGTAAAACGGGGTTTTCAAAAACTGAAAAACCATGTTATAATAACCAAATTTCAATGAACTATAAAGAAAAAACTTAACTTGAATACTTTTCTGGAAAAAAATATCTTGGAGTGACGAAAATGCAAAAAAAAACGTGAAAAATGTTGATTTTTTCATGATAAACCGTAACATTGTATATTCAAAATCACATAAAAATTTTAATTTTTAATTCTGTTGATCCCCCAGACCTCCCCCTCTCGACCCCCAACTTCAACCCCAACCCAAACCCAAGATTTACGATGGTTTGTTAGGAAATAAACCAATGATAAAAAAACACCCCTCTACCTTGTTATGAAAATAAGTGAAACGGAAAGAATCGTATTACTTGTGTAATGGTTCATTCCATTTTTATCGACAAAATAAACATATTTTTTTTTCAACGAAATGAACCATGTCATTACCCCTTCAATTATGTCGTACTAATCATTGCCTACGTTTTTTGTTGGAGCTTAGGAAGCCTTTTGGCGAGAAAGTCTTGAACATGTCAAATTTATTCATAGTGATCATCGAACACATTGTTCTCATGACATAAAAGTGAAGTTTCATAAAGATTTAACTAGACATGTGTGCGTTCATTTTGGTCGGTGTGAACATAAAATCTTCATTTCAGTTAGTATCATTCATTACACCCACACTGAACATGTGCAACAATGACACACCATAAATTTTGGTTTATCACTAAAACCCACATTGAACCTTCATGAACGGTTGATAAAAAGAATACATTCATATGACACCTCCGATTAAACATGTTCACTAAAACCCATTGCCGAATCCGATTGATCATCTTCTCTAAAACCCATGAAATTTATTAAAGATATTAATATGGATGTAAATCCCTCTAATTAAGTAATTTATTAATTCATTAGTTGTCAACTAAAAATAAACCTAATCGACTATATTACATTTTTTACTTATAGCCAAACATGGTCTATTACATTTTTTACTTATAGCCAAACATGGTCGATTCCGGTTCCCTAATCTACCATGGTATCCCATTGATCCCGATCATATATATATATATATATATATATATATATATATATATATATATATATATATATATATATATATATATATATATATATATATAGGGTTAGGTTCAACGGGGCACCTGTGTGCATCGTGCAACTTAGGAACCTATATACAACGTTAGATCTAGAAAATGAATGGCTAAGATTACAATGACAAAAGGGTAATAAAGATGAAATTCGTGTATGCATCAATATGCACGGTTCACATATTAGATGTGCATAAGGGTATTTTGGAAAAAAATAATATATCAAGTCAACTCAAAATTAAATTTGTATTGATTGAATATTTAATTCAATAATCAAGTATTAAATGCTAATAAATTTATAAAATACACTTTTAAATTTATAAAATTTCAATTGAACAAAAATCCAAAATGATGCTTCATCATCTTCATTGACTGTGCATCTTCGTATTCATCTTTGCCAGGTTATGCATCATCGTGTTTTCACATGGGGCACCATGTTATGCATCATCGTGTTTTCACATGGGGCACCATGTTATGCATCATCGTGTTCATACTGTGCATCTTCGTATTCATCTTTCCCAGATTATGCATCATCGTGTTCATCATGATGCATATCTGGAATTTAAACGTATTAATCACCGTCTTCAACATGTTTATCATCATCTTGATGCACCGCTAATGTGCATCATGTTTGAATAAAAACATCAACATTCATCTTTTGAGAGAGAGAGAGAGAGGTGGGTGAGGGAGGAAAGTGTGGAAGAAAATAGGAAAAATGGTTAATGATATTATTTAGTTTCTTAGTTTTCAACTAATCTATTAATTAAAAGATTAATTAAAATTTTAAAATAATTAGTATTCCCGTATTACCCTTATTGCATCCTTAGTAAATAGGTTATGCATTTTTGGTTCCCACTGGTTCCCAATGCATCGTGGTGCCCCATAGAACCTCAATCTATATATATATAAAGATTCATCAGCGTACCTATGAGATTACAGCGTACCCTAATGTGAATGATCATTCACATATATTTTTTAATAAACGTGTATAAGACAATATTATAAATTTTTTTTCAAAAGGATCAACATCATAAATTTTGTGAATGGTGAAAAAAGATCTTGTGAATGGTCGTTCACATCATTCACATTCACATTCACATGAATGACCATTCACATGGATGACCATTCACATGGATGACCATTCACATAAATATGCATTTAGCATTCACATAATTTTTAAGGATACAGAAAGTGTGAATCTATATGAAATTCATATATCATGCGTATAACATTAAATTGAACATGGTTACGTCAAAAAAAATTTAGAAAGGTTTTAAGGTTGGTACATTCGGGTGCACTTGATTTCGAGAGGTACTTATTTGAACCTGACTATATATATATATACATATATATATATATATATATATATATATATATATATATATATATATATATATATATATATATATATATATATATATATATATATATATATATATATATATGGTCAGGTTCTATGGCGCACCATATGTATCGGGAACCAAAAAAAGAACCAATCATAGCCTTTAGATTAAATGATCATTGATGCATCACGCGATGCATGTATTTGGTATGCATAGGGGTATTTTGGAAAGAATAAACATAGCTAGTTAATTAAAATTTAATTTTATATTAATTAAATATTCAATCAATACCTAAACAATAAATGCTAATTAATATTAGTTGATACACTTCCAAAATTACAAAATCTAAACAAATTCAAAAATTTTTTTTTGATGTCGATGCATCTAATATGCATCATTCAATTCGTGAAGCATCTCAGTTCTTCATCCTCATTTTCGGTCATCTTCAACATCTTCTTCATCTCACCATCATGCATCATCAAAACTGTGATGTATCTTCATCGGATTTATCTTCAAAACACGATGCATCTTCACTTGATTCATCAAAAATCACGATGCATCTTCATTTGATTCATAAAAAACACGATGCATCTTCATCATATTGCATCTCGGCCATAAAAAACACGATGCATCTTCATTCGTGATGCAAAATCATTTGATTCATCTTCAAACATGATGCATCTTCATCAGATTCATCAAAAATCATGATGCATCAGATTCGTCTTCCATAAACATCAGATAACCACGATTAATCTTTCAAAATTTTCCAAAAATAAAATGCATAAAAAAACAACGATACCTTTAAACGATATCATTCCATCATAATCATTGCGAAATCATCATCATCTTCATTAAAATGGCACCATGAACCGACTGCTATGCATGGGGCGGTGCCCGCCGACTTTAGAGAGAGGGATGCCAATGGGGTGGCGGCCACCGAAAGAGGGGATGGTGGCCGCCGACTTTAAAGAAAGGAGGAGAGAGATAAGGGTGATCATCATCTTTATTAAACTGCACTGTGAACCGGCTGCTATGCATGGGGTAGTGGTCGCCGACTTTAGATAGAGGGGTGACAATGGGGTGGTGGCCGCCGGGAGAAGGGGTGGTGGCCGTCAGCCGGATTTAGAGAGAGGGGGAGAGAGATAAGGGTGAGGGAGAGAATGTGGGAGTGATAAATGGAATGTTTGTTATTTTGTTAATTTAATGATTTAATTACCTAAATTAATTCCTTTTATTTTAAATGTTTCTATAATATATTTTAATTATAATTAAATAGAAATTACAAGTTTAGCATTCCTAAAACGCCCTTAATGCATTTTCGGTTCCCATTTGGTTCCCGATGCATATGGTGCCCCATAGAACCTCTATATATATATATATATATATATATATATATATATATATATATATATATATATATATATATATATATATATATATATATGTGTGTGTGTGTGTGTGTGTGTGTGTGTGTATGTACAGATACACACATAGATGTATGTGTGTGCGCGCATCCAATTAGAATATCGTGAAAACTAAACATATATCGAAATGTATGAAAAATACTATATGATTTACTACTTTTGCATATTTATTCACTTAATTTTTAATGTGTGATTCGTTATTTATATTTGGGCAAAGTCATACAATAGCAGTGTACTTTTTAAGGTGCATCGATATAGTACGTGTACTTTTTATATTGTTAATATGATACCTTTACTTTTTATGACCGGTTATTTCGTCTAGCTTTGCGCAGTTATGGGAGAATCGTCGGTACGAATTTGTTCACCATTGGATCTATGTAAAATTTGAGGAGAAGCTTCGCAACACATAGTTCTTCGATCTGGACGGTGGAGATCGTCATTGGAGATTTCTATAGAGGTCTGTAGGTGTTTGAAGTTGGCTGTGCATTGTGATTTCTCCTATCAGGTTATCACAAGGACGAGAAAGTGTATTTGATACTTCAATTATGGAAATTTGAACATTAATAAAATATAAAATTTCACTCTTAACAGGTTCAGCCAGTAATCGGTTACCAAAGGTATCATATTGGTATGAAAAAATGTAGTACACGTATCAAATTTGAACGATTCCGAAAGTACACGTGTAATATGAATAATTAAAATAGTACACGTACCATATCGATACATTTTAAAAAGTACACAACTATTCTACAACTTTAACCCTTTATATTTTTTTAAAAATGATGAATTAGACTCATGGGCGGATTTAATTAATAACTATGAGTGTCACTCGACACCGATAGATATTCAAAATATCTATGTACGTATGTATCAAAAACCCGAGTGACACCTGAGATTTTTTTTAAAGGACACCTACGAAGAATTTATAAGATTATAACATACGTATCTAATTTATATTTTTGTTTTTATTACTTAAATTTATTAAAATAATACTGAGTTTTAATTAAAATTTTTTAAAAAAAGGCCAACAGAGTATAAAAACAACAATATAGAATGTTAATTAAGTTAGCGTGGTTGTAACACCATAAAATTTTCATAAAAAAGCCCAACACAATATAAAAATAATACTGAGTTTAATTGCCTACTATACTTATTGGTTTTAAGTTTTAATAGTATTGTATTTTGTATTTTTTTAGTAATTAGAAAATTCTTGTTATTTATTAATTATGTGTTGGCAACCCGTTTCGGTGACCCGATTCTTCTTAGAAAATATTTTGGAAATCTAAGTATTGACACCGATAACAAAAATTTCTGGATCCGCCCATGAAATTAGTATGGAAAAAAGATTCACTAATTTTGCATAAACTTCCGTTTTTATGCACATGTTTTTGATAATTTTTATGTACGAAGTCCAAAATGAGCTTATATGCAATGGCGGACCAATGTGATTAGAGGGGTAGCCCGTGCAACGGGTTCCCTCTCAAATAACCTCGTTTTGTAGTGGAAATTTTTTTACAAATTTTATACGTGCAACCGATGAATTTTTATGTGTGCAACTTATAGTATTAAATAATAAATTATGTGTGCAACTTTATTAAAAGAATTTTAATACCTCAAAAAAAATTTGATTGCCTAAATAACTAATAATTAATTAATATAATAAATCAACAACATCCAATCATATTTCAAAAATTAAAACTCAATAAATCCAATACTCATTAACCCAATATTCTTTTTAAATCCAATATTAGTTTTAACCCAATTACAAACCAAATAATAATTTTACTTTAAAAAGCCCAATTCTTTTTTCTAATCTTTGATCTTTATGCATTGTAGTATTGTACTATTATTTGAGTCTTTGATCCTCATTGCTTGAGATTAATGTTTAATTGTGAATTTACGATTTGTGTTGAACAAAGTTTATGATTTTTACTTTTTAATTTCTTTGATTGAAAGTTTAAAGTGTGTGTAATTATTAACTACTAGGTTAATACCCATGTATTACATGGATTGATATAAAAAGTTTGTTGTAAATTAAATATTTATAAAGAGGTGGATCCCTTAAGAACCTTAAAATTTTTTTTATTAAGATACAATAAAAAGATGACATACATGCAATATCAATGAGTCAATGGTAAAAATTTTGACTTTAAGTCATGTTTAAGTCAAAAAAAGATGATTAAAATATGATTCAAAATTTTTGAATTATTGATTTAAATATAGTATTTTATGACTCCTATATATGAGATATAATTTAATTATTATCTTCTTATTATTAATTAAAAAATGTTGAACATTAATTCTGTTTTGTTTGTTATTGTGTTATCATCAATAATCTCATAGAAATCAATAAAATAAATTTTAAATGGTAATTAATTTCTATTTAAATTTTTATGAAGTATATTAATTTAAATTGTATAAATTTGTTAGCAACCTTAAATTAAATCATACCCATGTTTTCTTATTGAAGATGTTTTAATTAATAATAAATATTTATTGTCTAAGTGATTAAAACTTGAAACAACAATTCCAACGTCAACTTAATAATTAATTAATTAAGATTATTTGAAATTAAGTTATTTTAAAATATAAATTTTACGACATTTACTTTTGAAATTTTAGAAAATATTAATACAAAATTTTATTAAAGAAAATACATTTGAAATTTGAATGATTATTTTTTTTAATGCGTCAAAATTTCATAAGTAACATATAAAGATTCGGTAACAAAAAGTTTTTCAATTCTATTGTATGATAAGGTATTTAATTATTATTTCATATAATTATTTATTCTTTCAGACATTTAAAATTTGAAGTTAATTATCTTATTGATATTTTTTAAAAATATTATTATAAATTTATTTTTTTATTTTACTAATTTTTTAAATATTATTTATTTTTAAATATTTAAACATGAATTTCATTATTTTATTGATTTTTTTAAATTTTTTATTTTAGCTTATTAATTTTAAAACTTTTAATGAGTATTAATTGTAGTTTCAATTAGTTTAGGAAACAAAAATAATTAGTTTCAATAATAAAGTTTAAATTAAATCAATTAAATGATATGCATGTTAGTTAATTAATGTTAATTTTTATTTTTGGAAAAAGAGCGGGAAAATGAAAAAGTTATGTATTAAGAAGATGACATGTGGCAAATATTGTTCTCGTTTATTATAGTATATAGATAGCTTATGATATCTAACTGAAACTTGAAAGTTCAAATTGATTTGTATGTTTTGTGTTTTTAGTTTCTTTAATTGTTAAATTGTAATCTAGGGTTGGGTTTAAAGTTCAAAGTGTATGTAATCTAGGGTTTAAAGTTAATTGTGATTTGTCATTTGTGTTTTTAGTTTATTTATTTGTTAATTGTAGAATTAATGGATAAAAGTTTCAAAAGAAAGTTAACGGAAAGTGGTAGTAACGACGGTTCATCATCAAAAGTTAGTAGAAACGAACCGACAAAAATATCATTGTGTTGACCCGATCCGATTAAAATAATCATTTTAAAATTTGAACCGTGAACGTGACAAAAATTGGTCAATTGGTTCCTTCGGTGGTCGGGTCCGCCACTGCTTATACGTTAATAAAATCTCATGGTTTCTTCAATTATTAATTCTTTTTTGGATTTTTCTGTAATGTTGAAACCATTCTAAATTAGAGCTGAATCATTAATTTAAGTTAGACAGATATCATCAAACATGTTACTTTCGTAATTTACAAGTGAACTTTTAGATATTAGTCATCACAACATATCTATGAATGAATGCAATTACGTGCTCAATGTATTGTCAACTTCTTCTGTTTTAAAAATGCATTCCCCATGACATAATTGTAATTAATGAGTTGAAAATCGAAAATTTTCTTCATGTTAAGAATTTAATTTTGTAACAATCCAGTTTTTAATGAATATATTTTTATATATTGATAACTAGTTTATTAACCCGTTTATTACACGGATAAATTTAATAAAATTTACTTCTTAAAACTATATAAATGTAAAATTAAAAATTAATATTCTAACTTTTAATACATAATGATATTTAGTATACCTTATCATAATTAATTTATGTATAAATTTTTTAAAACAAAAAAAACTAATCATTAATAACTTTTAGGGATAACTGCGTAAAAAACCTTAAAGTTGGACCATTTTTATGATTAAAAGTTTTAAAACCCCTGATCATTTTTTGTTGCACAAAAAACCTCTGACCGGTAAAACCTTTTGAAATTAGGACTTGACCGGTTATAATAAGTTGCTATGATTACATGGCATACACGTGGCGTCCACATGACAAACCCAACTTACGTGGCCCTACATGTATAATTCTTAAACTGAATTTTTTGCATAAAAAACCCCGAAATTGGTGACTTTTTCGATTAAAACCCTTAACTATATTTTTTCTCACCTCTAACCAACAATAATATTTACTTTTTCTCTTCTTCTCTACCTCCGGCAACTCCGATTACTCTATCCCCTCTTTATGTTCAGTGCTGTTTATTTTATGTATATATGTTCGATTAACTTTTGCCGTTTAATCTTGAATTTTAACTTCAATTGTGCCGATGGAATCGATTTCATTTTGTGTTCACGAGTTGCATTTTTAGGTGCAGCTTTATGTTCAATTTCGTTTATTTATGTTCCATTTTAGCTTCTGAATATGATCAGCCGGAGCAGAAGTTCGCTAGCCTAGAGGGTGGAGGTTTCACTGAGAAACAAATTTTTTTTAATAAATAAAATTTTAATAAATATCCATGTCATCAAAATGCAATCAGTGAAGACTTAAATTTAATTATCTTTGTTGGTTGGAGGTTTTTTATCAAATGAAAAATGATTTGGGGTTTTAATTGAAAAAACTAAACAAATTGGAGGTTTTTTACGCAAAAAACTATTTAAAAATTTTACACGTCATCAAGTTGCAACCGGCTAAACCGGTTGCAAGTCAGATTTTTTGAAAAAAAAAACCCGAATTTACAAAGTTTTAACCGGTTGGAGGTTTTTTGTGCAATGAAAAATGGTTGGGGGTTTTAATCGCAAAAATGATCCAACTTAGAGGTTTTCTACGCAAAAATTATTAGTATTATTTTTATTATTACAATTATTAATCAAAAAATATTTTAAATATTGTTTGTTGTAATTTTATGAGATTTAAGTATGTAACCATAATTTTATATTAAGAAATTTTTAATTTAATTTTGAAATAGTAATTAACATTTTTCATTAGTATAAGATGCCACTTGGAATAATGAGAAGATAACAAATGACAAGTTAGTTATTCTTTTAGTAGTATTTATAGATTATAGATTTATAGATAAAGATGTATCATTGGTAGTTGTAGGTCCCGAGAGGTTCCCAAAGTGTATAGCTTTAAGCTGTAGAGGAGGGGGGGGGGGTGAATACAGCAATTTAAAAACTACACACTATTTTCTCAATGTTTGTATGTATTATCAACAATTTGTTAATTACAAGCAAGCTTGAATGCGGAATAGTTCAAGCTGAGATGACAGATACAACAGTATGTTCACTAGTCTAAGACAGACTCAAACTAGTATACAATGACTATACTCACTAAGAAGCACTCACTGTGTTTACAAGACTCAGATGAACAGCTTATGTAGAACAGCTTAGACACAAAGAAACTGTATTACACAATCAGACTTGCATGCATGAAAAACACACTTGCACGTTCACTCTTGATTTCAGCACTTAGCTTTCTTCACATCTTTCTGTCCTTAGAAGCTTCCTTTTATACTCACTCAGAGGATCTAAGAGAAACATCTTCATTGGACGGAATGAAAAGGAGAAGTCTTGTTGAAAAGACAACATAACCTTTTCTGCACTTTTCTGAAAAGCAGACTTGCCTTTACATGTGCAGAACTTTTGTCTTCTTACTTTGTTTACTGTTGCATTGCCTTTAACTAATTTAGGAATGTCAACTTTGCGTTTTTCTTCCTTGTAAAGGCCTATTTTTATATAAGAAAAAGGTTTGTCACCCTTTTTCAAATAACCTTTTGTCTTCATGTTACAGAACAACTTGGACAGGCTGAGCAGTTCTGTTTTCCACTTTGTCTTCGACTTTGTAAACTGATCTTGTAGTCAACAACAATACATGATGACTTGGAAACTTATTCCATAAAGTGTTTAGCCTGTTCACAAAGAACAGGTTCTGTTCACAAAGAACAGAACACTTTAAAAGTGCCCAAGCTGCTCACCAGTGTAGAGCAGCGTAGACAGTTTATGTCCAGCCTATTCAGCAGACAGAACAGCTTGGACAAACTGTCTTAGTTGCAACACATGCAACACATAGAATAGCTTGTGACTAATATTGCAAATCATTTTCAGGCTTTAATAAGGCATATAACAGGCCTTAACTTTAACCTTCAAACGCATCAACAGGTTTGATTATAAATCTCCCCCTCAGATGTAGAACAGGTTTGACTGAGGCATTTTTGTGCCTAACAATCTCCCCCTATTTGCAATAACCAGTCTAAGCTGGTCTTATCAAAAATCACTATATATTTTTACAGTACATTTGCTGAAATAAAATTACAGCATCAACATAAAGTAAAAGATCAGTTTATATATACACTGAATTTTGATTACATTAGAACAACACATGTTCTTACAAAAGTACAACTAATGTACTAAAGCATTTTACAACTAATGTAAAAGGAATTACAACATATGTAACATAAAGTACAACTAATGTACATTGGACTGTTTTTGTTGGGAGCAGAAAACGGTAAGCCTGTCCAACTGATGGACAGCTTCCATTCTTCACCTGCCCAGATGGCAGGTGGACTTTACTCCAGTGGAGAGGGATCCTGGAACATCTTTTCCATTTCTTCTCTTGTTTCCTCAAGTTCCTCAACTTCACTTCTGATGACCATGAACTTGGGATCATTGAGCTCACCTCTTTCATGGAAGCCTCTGAGCTGATCCTAGACGGCTGCTATCCATTTGCTAGACTGCCTAAATGAAGCTGCAAGTCTTAAGGCGGCAAGTTGTCTCAGATCAACTTTGTACAGCTCTGAGGCTCTTTGGAAGCACTTCTTCTGAGTTAAAGGATCTACAAAGAATAATCCCAGTTCAGGTTCTTCAATAACCTTGCCATCTTCAAACTCTATTCCTTTAGGCAGGCTATGATCAACTCCTTTTATTTCAATGGCATAGTCGCCCTGTTCAATCAGTGTAAGGAGTAGCTCCATCTCTGTGTCCTTCCTTGTCCTCCTGACCTTTATTTTTAGATGTGTCACAAAGACACCTTCACTAACTTCCTTAGAAATCAGGCCAAGATCCTTTACTCTTTCCATCAACTTCTTGACATATGCCCTGATTTGTTTAGCAGTTTCAGACTTTGATTCACTCAGGGCAACTGCCAGCTCAATCCACTCCCTGTATCCCATCTGAGCTACATCAGTGTGGTCATAAGTTTCCAATTCTGGGCCTGTTGCACCCATCCTTGTTATTTTAAGCTTCCACTGACTGCCTTTCCTTGATATAGGGACAGCTTTGACAATTGCTTCCTTGGCTAGCCTTCTTTCAGCAACATCATTAAACTTTTTCCTAGCCAAGTTGTCAAAGTGGTATTGAGCTCTTGCATGGGGTACTGTTGATTTGGTCACAGAGACCTGAGTACCTTTCTCTACTTCCTTCTCTTTCTCCCCTGCTGATTGTCTAGCAGCTTCCATTATTTTCTTTTGCACCTCCAAGGTAGACATTTTAATTTTCTTTGCTTCTTGGAGTGCAAAGGATTTAGCAGCTTTAGCAGATTCTTCTTCTTTTCTCAATTCCTCCAGAGCTTGAAGCTGTTCTTCTCTAAACTCAAAGTACTTGTGCATAGGAAGACCCATCTCTTTAGCCCTGGCCTTGTGAAATTGAATTTCTGCCTGTTTCTGCTGTATGGGATCATCAGCTGCCTTTTCTTTTCCTTTAGCTGCTGCTGTAGTGACAGCAGCCTCAGGAATTTCCTCTTCTTCTTCTTCTTCTTCTTCAGTTAGAATTAAGTGCCTCCTTATTCTGCTAGGCCTGTCCTCAGGGATGACTTCCTCCCCGTTAGACTGAGCAGGGTTTGAGGAGACAGCCTGAGTAGGCATAGCAGCTAGAGAGGCACCTTCAGCTGTACCTGTTTCAAAGACATCTGCTGGCTGACCAGTGTGAGTTGCAGACACTGGTATCTCCTTAGGAGAAGAAGTTTTCTCCCCCTTAGACTTAGTCTTCGAGGCAGATGACTTCTCCCCCTTTGAAGGAGATGAAGCAGCGACTTCAACACCTGGTCTGCCTGAAGACACAAAGTCAGCAGGCTTGCCAGCAGGTTTAGTAGAAGGTTTAGGACCAACAAGGCTAGTCACTAAGTAAGCCAAGTTATCCTTCACCTCAGCAAGCTGGGAAAGACAGGTCTGAAGAGAAGTGGAGTGGGAATCAGCAAAGGATGTGAGCTTAACAATGTGTTCTCTGTCAGACGCTGTGAACAGCAGAGATTGTAGCTGTGCAAGATGAAGTTCTAGAGAATCTCGCACATCAGCAAGATCTGATGACACAGAGTTAGAAAGGGAGCCAATTATAGTTTGTAAGCTAGCCAGAGTGGCTGGAAGGGTAGAGTTGCAAGAAGTAAGAAGTGATGACAGCTGTTGGGAAATAGCTGTCATTGAGGACACAGAGTCCTGCTGAATGGAAAGAATAGAGGAGAGGGAGGTGGACACAGTTTGCAGCTGAGCAGTGAGTGCTAACAGCTGTGGAGAGTGATCAGGCTGTGGAGTGGTAGGGAAAGAGGCCTTGAACGAATCAAAGAACCCCTGAAGCTGTGCAGACACAGAGTCTGATATGATGGAGGGTAGAGAGTGCATGGTGTTTTCCAAAGAACCAACTTTGTTGGTCAGTAAAGAAAGCTGATCCTTCAAAGGCAGGTCTTTGGGAGATGGAGGTGTATGGGTAGATTGTTTTGAGTGGGTAGATGGAGAGGAAGATGATGAGGCTGGTGTTTGAGGATGTGATGGAGAGGGAAGAGGAACTTTGGACAGAAGCTCCATAGCCTGGGCAAAAGTAAGATGGCCCAGTTTGGAGGGATCAAAGGGTCCTTCAGCAGCGGCTGTAGCTGCATCACCAGGAGAAGGGGAGGATGATTGGGGCCTTTCAGATGCTGCTTGTGTTGCAACACCCTCATGAAGACCAGTGGTGGTTCCCTCTGCAGTGCCTTGGTCTAAAGACACCTCATCATTGGGAGATGGGATATGCATTTCAACATCAGCAGTGGTGAAACCTGCTGATGGAATTTGCATGGAGGGAGCAGCCTCACCAGAGGGATGGTATGATCCCTGAGGTTCATCAGCTTGGGTTGATGGTCCCTCAGCAGCTGTTTGGTGTAGAACAGCTGTATCATGGGGAGCAGAAGTTTGAGGCTGAGCTGCTGATTGGTCTATACCAGCAGCGTGGGCACCTCGTGCAGACTCAGGGTGTGAGGAGATATGAGTGGGGGACAGTGTGGACACAGTATGGAGTGGAGAGGACTCCTGTCTTTCAATATCCTCAGCCTGTTGGGAGGCTGGGATAGTTGATGTGGGTATCTCCTTTTGTACAACTGGTTCCTGTTGGGAGGAACCAGAGGGTCTAGACTGACTTGGGGTTGACTCAGATTGGAGTGAAGCAGGCTCCAAATGAGCTGAACCTGCTCCCAAAATAGGAGAGGCAGCAGGGGTTGCTTCTTTTACAACTGAACCCTGTTGAGAGGGAACAGAGGAGGTGGTTCTTTGGGCTGGTTTCTTTTTGGTGCGTTGGTAGTGAATGGATGAAGTGGGTGATTGTGGAGAGGGGAGAGGATCTGTTTGGACAGGGTGTGAGACTGGGTTAGGAACAGTGGGGCTGACCTGTTCCATGGTCTCTTGTGCCACAGAGGCACCAACCACTAAGGCTTCAGGCTCAACAAATGAACCAGGGTGAGGAGTATGCTCCTCCTCAGCCACAGAGGCTAAAGGTGCAGACTCAGGCTGAGCTGATTTGGACTTCTTTTGCACAGGCCCAGCTTCAGCAGTTGCCAGGGTCCTCTTTACAAGTTTGGACCTGGCTTTGGATTTACTGGCAGGAGCAGCAGCTTCTGGATCCACCCTCACAGCAGAGGGTCCTTCCACCAAACCTAACAACCTCCTCATTGGTGTGGATAGAGGAGGCTCATTTTGAAGTACAGGAGTATGGAAAATTCTATTCCCTATGACAGGGAATGCAGCAGTCTTAAGTAAGGGCTGGGAGTTATATAGTTGCTCACCACAAACATGGCTGAAAATGAGGCTCAGAAACCTGGGATAACGGACAGCAGCTGGTCTTGGCTCTTGCTGCACCAGGTTTCTCAGGTTCGAGAAGATCCACTTAGCCATGTCAATAGTAGTCCCATCCACTAGCTGTAGGACTATTGGCACTTCATCTCTACTGAGTTGGTCGAATGAACCAACTTTACTACTGAAGCTCATCATCACAGAAGCAAAAAGAAAGCTGTAAGTAGGAGACAAGTCCTTCCTGTACAATGTTGCTCCAATTTTGGGTTCTGCTACACCACAGAAGCGTAGCAGATTTCCCATTTGTTCGTTCTCAGGCTGGGGCAGATCATATGACTCAGCAACAGGCAGATGAAGAACCTCCCTCAGAAGATCAGCAGTTATCTCAATGGTTTGAGTCCCATTAAGAATAGTTCCTTTGATGACTGTGGTGTTGGGGTTGTAAGAACAAGTGTACCAGAATTCATACACCATCTCCTGGTACAGGACACCAGGAGTTGCAGTCATTGCATAGTTCAACGGATGAACCTGCAGAAATTCCACCATCTGAGCGTAGCCCTTCCCCACATAGTTTTTGGGAATAGTGAGGTTTGCTACGTAGTTTGTAGGTTTGATGGTCAGCATTGTGGTGACTGATGGATGTTTGACAACATCATCACCAACAAACACTGGAAGAAAGGGATTAGGTCTGTGAGCCATTTGAGAATTTTTGAGATTGAAGAAGCAAAGGACACTTAGTCGATTTTTAGGGTTCTTGAGGATTTCTGGAAATGATGAGGAAGACGAAGATGAAAGAAACAGTGGTTTGGTATTTATAGGATTTGAATGTGAGTGTGTATGAGAGAGAAGGTTTGGGCGGTTCGATTTGAAATGTTAGTTAACGGAAAACGGAACGATTGTCCATGTCAGAAACATTTGTCAGACCACTTGACCTTTTTAATCACTAACACACGTAACCCACATTATCCGGAGTAATTAAGTTAAATAAAACATAAATTAAGTAACTTAAGTTTCAAGAAAGGTAATTAAAACTGTTGGTCCAAGCTGTTGGTCAACCCTGTGATAAGTTGGGTCAACACACGCTGTTCAGTCTTCAAGCTGTTCATTCCTCAAACTGTGCCTTCAGCCTGCTCTCTTTTGTAAGAACAGGTTGTGTTCAATAGTTGAACATGTTACAAGACAATGGCTTGTAAGACAGTGTGAAGAAGTGAACAGGGTGAAGATTGGACCATCAGAGCAGGCTGGACGAATAAACTATTTTTGTTCAGCCTGTCAAGCTGTTCAAGTTTTTCAGACAAATGACTAAGTACAGAACATGTATAACCTGTTCTGCCTAAGCTGTTCAGAGAAACTTGAGCAGTGTGAAACACACAAATTCTCAGACCTTTGAGAAACACTTAGTCACTCTTGTTTAACATGCCCAGCTTGCTGACAAGGTAATTAAACCTTGTTTCATCCAGAGGTTTAGTGAAAATGTCTGCAAGCTGTTCATTTGTGGAAATAAAACTTACCTCCACATTACCTTTCTGAATGTGATCTCTGATGAAGTGATGTCTGGCTTCAATATGCTTTGTTCTTGAATGAAATACTGGATTGTTGGAGATGGCTATGGCACTTGTATTATCACACAGAATAGGAGTTTTCCTATACACAAGGCCATAATCTTCAAGCTGATGCTGCATCCACAGAATCTGCCTACAGCAGCTTCCAGCAGCAATGTACTCAGCTTCAGCAGTAGAAGTGGACACTGAGTTCTGCTTCTTGCTACTCCAACTGATCAACTTTCCACCAAGGAGTTGACATCCACCTGTTGTGCTTTTCCTATCTAACCTGCAGCCTGCAAAGTCAGAATCTGAATAGCCTGTTAGTTCAAGGCTGGAGTCTTTGGGATACCAAAGACCCAATCCTGGTGTACCCTTCAGGTATCTGAAGATTCTTTTAACAGCAGCTAGATGAGATTCCTTTGGATCAGCTTGGAACCTAGCACACAAACAGGTGGCAAACATAATATCAGGTCTACTAGCAGTTAAGTATAGCAAGCTCCCAATCATGCCTCTGTAAGCTGTTACTGAAACAGCTTTGCCACTGGCATCAGCATCCAATTTTACATTGGTTGCCATTGGGGTTTTAATAGGAGAACTTTGATCAAATTTGAACTTTTTCAAAAGATCTAAAGTGTACTTTCTTTGATTTATAAAAATTCCAGTTGAGGTTTGTTTAACCTGTAATCCTAAAAAGAAAGTTAGTTCTCCCATCATACTCATTTCATACTTAGATTTCATGAGTAATGAGAAATTCTTGCATAGCTGCTCATTAGTAGAACCAAATATTATGTCATCCACATAAATTTGAACAAGCATAATGTCAGACTTCACCTTCTTTATGAACAATGTAGTATCCACTTTACCTCTAGAATACCCATTGCTCATAAGGAACTCAGTAAGAGTGTCATACCAGGCTCTAGGGGCTTGTTTGAGACCATAGAGAGCTTTGTCCAACTTATAGACAAAACCTGGATGTTGTTCATTTTCAAAACCTGGAGGCTGCTTGACATAAACTTCTTCTTGCAGCTTCCCATTCAAAAATGCACTCTTCACATCCATTTGAAATACCTTGATGTTCTTATGAGCAGCGTAGGCTAGATACAAACGAATTGCTTCTAGCCTAGCCACAGGAGCAAATGTTTCATCATAATCAATTCCTTCCTCCTGTCTGTAGCCCTGAGTAACCAGTCTTGCCTTATTTCTAATGACATGACCTTGCTCATCCATCTTATTCCTGAAAACCCATTTAGTGCCAATTATAGTTTTACCTTTAGGAGCAGGGACCAGCTTCCCTACATTGTTTCTTTCAAACTGATTAAGCTCTTCTTGCATGGCAGTGATCGAATTGGCATCTTTTAGTGCTTCATCAACCTTCTTTGGCTCCATCAGTGAAACAAAACTAGAGAACATACAAAAGTTCCCTAAGCTGTCCCACCTTGTTTGTATCCCTTTGTTGATGTCACCAATTATTTGATCATTGAGGTGACACCTGATCCACTTAGGATCATTTTTCAATGATGATTCACCTGAGTTGTTAACATCTTCAGCAGGTCCTGTTGAACAGCTCTCAAGATTTTCAGACACACTGTTGTCTTGAGCCTGTTCACTTGTTGAACATGTCTGACCACTGTTGAACATATCAGCAGAGGAACTGGGAAAATCAGCATTGATAGGTTCTGGACATGCAATTGTATTAAGTCAGTAACATTTATTCACACACGGGTGTATTGGACATATCGTCATCATGTCCCATCCAATGATTAACAGGTTCCACTTGGGGTGAGTGGAAGCTTTTGGTTCCTCTTCAATTTGTTTGAATGCATCAGATCAATCAAGTTAAGTTCTCCTGAAACTAATTTCAGGACAGCTTTGGTGGAAGCATTCTGGACTCTTCAAAGGTGACATGATAGATTCATCTATCACCTTTTTCTTTTGTTTGGTTGTATACTCTGTAGGCTTTGGAGATAGCGAGTAGCCAAAAACACACCTTCATGCAGCTTTAGGTTCAAAACTTTGACAGCTGGGTCCCTTTGATTCATGAATGAAACAGGGACATCCAAACACATGGAAATAACTGACATTTGGCTTCCTCTTTGAGGCGCTCAATAGGTGTCCTTGTTTGAATCTTTTCACCACTAAGGATCGTTTTGAGTGAAAGCGGCAGTGTTGACAGCTTCAGCCCAAAATGATGAAGGTACCTGATGCACCACAGCATGGTTCTGGCAAGCTTCATGAGAGTTCGGTTTCTCCTTTCAGCAACTCCTTTGTTAGGAGTTCTTAACAAATGAAAGTTTTTGGAAGTGATTCCTTTCTCTTCACAGAAGTCTTCAAGAGTACTATTTCTGAACTCAGTACCATGATCACTTCTAAGCTGCTTTACTTGGGCAGAGTTCAGCATTTCCATCTTTTTGACAAATCCAATAATCTCTCTAGCAGCCTCTCCTTTGCTCTTTAGAAAGATCACCCATGTGTACCTGGAGAACTCATCAACCATTACTAGAGTGTATCTTCTTCTTCCTAGACTTGGGACATTAACAGGTCCAAACAAGTCCATATGGATTAAGAAGAGTGGAGTATCAATAGAGAAATTATGTTTGGATTTAAAAGTTGTTTTCCTCTGCTTGCCTTTCTCACAAGTTGTGCATAATCTATCCTTAGCAAAAGTCATAGAAGGCAAACCTGTCACCAACTCTTTCTTACAGAGTTTGTTGATGTTCTTGAAGTTCAGATGTGACAGTCTTCTGTGCCATAGCCAGTTTAGATCAACATTTGTTCTTGTGAGAAAACAGGTTTCAGTTGTGGGGTCAGCAGAATGCATATCCACACATATACACCTTTTCTTCCGTTGAGGCACATAGCAACACTTTGCCTTGGGGGGGATCCATATGTAAACCCAGGTGCTCATCAAGTTAACCTTGTAAGCCAGCATCAACACAGTTGGCTTCATGCTGACAAGGTTATGTTTTAGCCCAACCACATAGCTACTCTTTTGACACTGGCAGCACCCAGCTTTAAGAGTTCATATCCCTCAGTGGATCCCTGTACATTGTCACCAATGTACTTTTGGCCCTTTTTCAGGCCTGAGATCAACTCAGCGCAATTCTTTACACCTGTCATGTGCCCTGAGCAGCCACTGTCCAAGTACAAGACCTGGGAAGGTTGTTTTTCCTGTAGAGTGATAAGAGAATTATTAGTCATTTTTAGGGGAACTCATCACAGAGATGAGTTCTCCTACTTCATCAACATTTGTTGATGGACTTGAAATATCCACACTAATATTCCCTATTTGAATGGTATCAGCTTGAATACCACTCTCAGTGACTGTGACATTTCCAACACTGCTTGTGACAGCTGTTATGGAAACAACAGAGTCAACAGGCCTCATGCCCTCAGATTCAGGACAATCCTTGGCCAGATGTGTCTTCTTTCCACATTTGTAACATTTTCTCTTTTTAGGATTTTTGGAAGAAGATCTTTCAGAAACACATTCTGAGCTATTTTTGTTGATTCTATCAGCAGATTTAGCAATTTTATTATTTTTTGATGAATCAACAGTTTGAGTGGATAGTTCAATAACCACAGCTTTGGCTGCCTCTTCTTTCCTCTTTTTAGGAGGACAGATGTCAAAGACAGGGAGCTTGATTGGCTTTTGAGCTTCCACAGGTTTTGGAAACTTATTCCCAATTATTTCAGTTCGAGCAATGGCTTTGTCTTTGCCCCTACTGGATTGTGATTTATGCTGCTTATCAGCATACTCACTGTGTCTGGTTTTGAAAGGCTTATTCTTATTTAAAACCAGTTTACCACTATGATTTGAAAACTTATTTGAAATCACAGCAGTTTTGTTTTCAACATGAGACTTACCCTTGTTGAAAACAGACTGCTTACCTTTTGAAAACTTGTTTTCAAAGTGTTTAGCATCAAAAGGATTA
>JAANYP010005635.1:0-178496 GCA_020465985.1 Centrapalus pauciflorus
CCAGATTCTCTAAATAGAGCCATTCTTATGCAACGTTCCAACCAGAGAATTTTGATGATTTAATTTTTGGGGTGTTGCCCTAAGTCCCATTGTCATGAAGAAAATTTGGCAGCACTGTTGTCCATAATCTCATGGAAACTGGAGAATGAGAGATCTAGAATGACACACACTCTAAACTGCTCTGATACCAGTTGTAGGTCCCGAGAGGTTCCCAAAGTATATAGTTATAAGCTGTAGAGGGGGGGTGAATACAGCAATTTAAAAACTACACACTTTTTTCTCAATGTTTGTATGTATTATCAACAATTTGTTAATTACAAACAAGCTTGAATGCGGAATAGTTCAAGCTGAGATGACAGATTCAACAGTATGCTTACTAGTCTAAGACAAACTCAAACTAGAATACAATGAATACACTCACTAAGAAGCACTCACTGTGTTTACAAGACTTAAGGGAACAGCTTATGTAAAACAGCTTAAACACACAGATGCTGGTTTACACAGAAGGCTTGCATGCATGAAAAATCACACTTGCACGTTCACTCTTGGTTTCAGCACTTAGCTTTCTTCACCCTTCTTTCTAACCTTAGAAGCTTCCTTTTATACTCACTTAGAGGATCTAACAGAAACATCTTCATTGGACGAAATGAAAAAGGAGAAGTCTTGTTGAAAAGACAACATAACCTTTTCTGCACTTTTCCGAAAAGCAGACTTGTCTTCACATGTGCAGAACTTTTGTCTTTTTACTTTGTCTACTGTTGCATTGCCTTTAACTAATTTAGTAATGTCAACTTTGCGTCTTTCTTCCTTGTAAAGGCCTATTTTGATATAAGAAAAAGGTCTGTCACCCTTTTTCAAATAACCTTTTGTCTTCATGTTACAGAACAGCTTGGGCAGGCTGAGCAGTTCTGTTTTCCACTTTGTCTTCGACTTTGTAAACTGATCTTGTAGTCAAAAACAAAGAACAGCGTAGAGCAGCGTAGACAGTTTATGTCCAGCCTGTTCAGCAGACAGAGCAGCTTGGACAAACTGTCTTAGTTGCAACTCATAGAACAGCTTTAGACTGATATTGCAAATCATTTTCAGGTTTCAATAAGGCATATAACAGGCCTTAAATTCAACCTTTAAATGCATCAACAGGTTTGATTATAAATCTCCCCCTCAGATGTAGAACAGGTTTGACTGAGGCCTTTTTGTGCCTAACCTTACTGGTTTGTATTGGATCCTCATCCAAGGTCGCCCAGTTAGAGGATCAATACGTGAAGGATCTTCTACTCTTTTTCCAACCCTTGGATTCAGGCGTTCAAACTTTCTTGATCTTCCCTCTTTTCTTATGATTCTTGCAATTACATCTGCGTAGGGATCATTGCCAATATTAATCAGATCTTTCCATGCTAACGCTGTGATTTCGATCTTTGGCAGTGAATTGAAAGCTTTCAGAGTTCGTCTCAGGTACTGGAGCCCGTCTTTCCTCTTAATTATGAATAGTTGCAGTTCTCGATCAAAGAACCAGCTTAATATGCTTCCAGACAACTTCCCAGTACCCGGCACCCTCATTTTCCTATTAAGCTCTAACTCCATCTGTTCAGCCCTGAACCACAACTTTCGTTTTTCTTCATTCGTTAGATCTCTGGCTGGTTCCTCTACTGATGGCTCAACATTTAACGCAACATTCACTACTTCTACGTTAACAACATCATTGCCTTCTATGATATATGTATCAGTGATAGGGTTTTGCTGCACAACGATCTCATCAGCTTCATCGTCCTCATCAGCACATACCTCGTCATCTGATTTCCAGTCAACTATATCTTCTGGCACAATCTCACCCTCTTCTAGCTCTTCCATTTCATCTTCAAAATCGAAACCCAAATCCATCGGATCATCATCAAGATCCATGAGAGCATCTATCATCTCACTAATCTCAAACTCTGTAGGCTTAGATGAACTCGCTTCTCCTACTTCTCCTCCTGCTAGACTAGGCTCCCCCTGAGATTGAGCAGTCTGAGCAGCAGAAAAATCTACTGGCTCATTCTGACTTTCAGAACTGGGATCATTGCCTTGGTTATCGTCTTCATCATCATCCCTTGGCCTCTGTACTTGTTGATCTTGGCACGACGTCTCCCCCTGAGCCTGTAAATTTTTCATTTACTGCTCAATTAGGGAGCGCATCGACCTTATCTCAGCTGCCTGATCTGCTACAAATGATTTTAGCTCTGTGTTCTCTTCCTGGACTTTCTCCACAATCTTTTTCAAATCGGCATTCTCCTTATCAATATCTGCGTTATGCTTCTGAAGCTCACCGATTGCCGTTCTTAGCCTAAAGATTTGGATTTCCTGAAAGTCAACTCGATCTTTTAAGCGCAAAAACCTTTGATTATCGGCATATGTGGATGAGGTTGATGGGATGGATTGTAGCGGAGTTGGAATGATTGGCGATGGGATATATGGTTCATCTTGAGGTGGTGGTGGTGGAAAGGTGGTTTGAGGTTCCTGAGTTTGAGGGTTTTGAGGTTGCTGAATTTCTGGTTGATCTGCTGATGCTGAAGATGATCCTTGCATGAATCTATGACGTTTGGCCCGTTGCCTCGTCACTAAAGGTGCAACTTCCTCTTCTTCAAAATCGGATTCATCAGCCTCTCTTATTACTCGCCTCCTTGCAGCTTCTTCATTAACTACTATCCGTGAACCATAAGTTCCTATTTGAATATGAGGTTCTGTAGCTTCTGACTCGGGAGCTTCAACTTCGATTTCCTCCATCTCTTCTGATTCGGTTGCAGATGATGACTCATCAGTACCAGTCTGCTCTGGAACATATTTGTCCACATCTATTAACACATCTTCTTCTCCATCTGGAGGCTCAAGTAATTCACCCACCAATGCTGCAGCTATATCTTCATTAGCATGAGGACCTGCCTCCTAAATTTCGTTTAGAGTTTGGCACAACTGATCAGCTTCGCTTGGGACATTTGAAGGCCCTGCTTCTTGTATTTCTGGCTGCTGACTGGTAGAAGGCCTAGACGCCTGAGTTTGACTCGCAGAGGTTCTTTGTCTTCGCCTTTGTGCACGCGGTGGCTGTGGTTGTTGTTGTTGTTGTTGTGGCTGTGGTTGTCTCGGTTGAACTTCAACTTCCCCTGCCCAGTTGGCAATATCTGGGGCTTCAAAATTCCTATCCAAGGTGGCTCCAAACAACGAACGCTCAACTGGAACAGCCAATCTTCCTCTGTGCGAGGAACAATCAGCAAAGATCCTCTTATCCATTACAGCTACGCTTTGAATCTCATTCGACTGAGGCAGCTTCGGCAAGAAATTCCTGATAAGCATCATTATGAACCGTGGATATAGCAGGAATTGTCGATTTTCTGGAGCGGTGATTTGATGAACAAATTCGGAGAAGAACATTTCCGAGAAACTGAATGGTCGATTATACACTATCGCGATAATCCCAGACTGGATCTTCGAGACCATATAGTCAAAACCGGCTTTCTTTGGTGCAAAGCAGACCATAAAGACATGAGCCAGAAATCTCCATTGGCCGATTAGCCCGCTCTTCATATACGAAACCTTCGTCACATCTAGACTATAACCCATTCTCTGAAAGGCCGCTTGCCTAATACTCAGAGGAAAGTCGATTGGCCCAGACTCCTCTTCCTGTGAACCCAGCTACAACACCTGACGCAGCATATCCGCAGAAAACACTAGCAGTTGGCCAGCTATTCTAGTTCTTAGTACTGTCGGGGTGACAGAGCGGTCTACCTGAAGATGATCATAAAATTGACGAACATATGGTAGAACAATCTGAACATTATGGGACAAAGCAAAACCAATCCTAGATTCTACTAGGAAATCCAACATTTTCTGAATCCCTGCGCCTCAGGGATATGATGGTCGGGGTGAAGGACCATATTGTGCTTCGGCACAAACACTCGAACAGCCATATCTGCACAAAAATAAACTATTAGAATTAAAAAATCAATAGACTTGCCTAAATTCAAATTTGTTTAATTTTGAACTTGATTAAGTACAAAATCCAACACACAAGAATTTCTACAAGTTTACTAAAATTTAAATTAAATAATTCAAATACAGTAACAGATTCGAAATGGTCATATTCGAATAAGTCCCCCTTTCGAGTTTGATGACAGATTCGAATCTAGTGTCCTTCTCGAGTTTAATGACAGACTCGAGAGACCTCAGGAACAGATTCGAACCGTCGACCCTACTCAACACCAAATCTCTTGATTTTAACCTTGTTGGACTCAGAGAATTACATTCATTAGTCCTACTAGTTACTAATCACAGATATGTGTATTTAATTTGACTATTCATCGGTCCAATCATGGTAATTTTGAAATCCACGATTTATACCCATAAACCTTCAAAAATCGATGATTTTGCCTAAAATGGTGTATAAAACTACATGAATCTTGTACAATCAAGTTGTTTGTACCTAGAAGTATCAGTAGAATCGAACACTAAGGCAAGAGACTCGACAAATTGTCGTTTTTGAGAAAAACGGTAGATTCGAGGAATAGATTCGAAATCGCCGTATAGACTCGAGGATATAGATTCGAAAACAGTAAGGAGTTAATGACTTCACTGTTAACCTATATATACCACCAACCTTCGAATCTATGGTCAGACTCGAATCTACTGACAGATTTGAAAACCCTGTGTCGAGTCTGTCCTAAACTCGAATACCACCAACACTTAGAAAAATTTCGAAAATTTTTGAAATAACTTCAACTTTTTCAACCTTTTCAACGGTATTGTGTAACAAGATAAACTATGCCAACTCTTTTACCCTAAGCACATGATTTTTCACGCAGTGTTTATTTTATCCAACTATGAATGCACCCTCAGTAATTTTTGACCCTTTTCCTAAGTAAAAATAAAGGTAAAATAAAATAAACTAATAAAATAAAATAAAATAAAATAAAACTAAGTAAAAATGAAATTTTTAAAATTTTGACTGAAAATTTAACTTAGACTTAAGCTATTCCTATTAAAATTTACAACCTAAGCTAAATACTAAACAAAATATTTTTGATGAGTATAGTCTAAGAAAGGTTCAATCAGATAGCGATGTCAGAGACTCACTTTCAGTACTTAAACTTTCACACTTAGGAATTTTTGATTCCTTTGATTGTTTGTCGTGAAATACTCATTTAGCCGATTGTTGGTATTTTACCCCTTTAAACATTCTACATTTTGGAATATCCCTTGGCAATTTTTATTGTTGATACATCCTGTGTGACGATAGCAGTCTAAGTGATCCTACATTGTGATTCTAGCAAGTGTTTGTTATATATGGTTGATATTTATTAGTGTTTGTATGTTTGAACTTGATGTAACGTATTACAAGAAGTTCAAACATAAAAGTACAAAGATAAAATCATTCATAAGGTAAAAACATAAGTTTCAACACTTAGTTGTTTATGTGAAATGCTAGATTCGAATCATACAAGGCTTGGCATTCGAATCTGTGATAGATTCGAATGTAGCCATAGATTCGAATGTGACCAGATTCGAGAGTGTCTTTGTGGACAGACTCGAATGGGCCTTGGGCCAGATTCGAGTTTGGCCCACATCAGACTCGAATCAGGGTCTATAATTACGGATAGACTCGAGATATTATCAGACTTTTTGCAGAATTCGTGAGGGATTAAGCATAAAGCGATCTCGAGTTTATCAGCTTGGTGTGTGTTCTTTCGGAGAGAATCAGTTCGTAGGATCGTTCGTGTGTCGTTCGTTCAGCCTCTGATAGTCTCCGTGTTTCGTAGTTGAGAGTTGTTTCCGTCTACCCGTTAACGAGGATTCCGCACTCGTTGACGGCTCCGCGTCTAGATAGATCTCGTAGTGGTAGACCTTACAAGTGGTATCAGAGCCTACGGAGTGTTCTTGGTGTTCTTTGTGTTCATCTAGATACATTCTAGGTTTCTTGACGCTAGTTGGACGGTTTTTTCTCTCAAAATCGTGTTTTCAAGCTTAGCAAATTCTTATTTGGGAAACACTTTGTGGTTTTTCACGTTTTTGATCGAAATCATTATTTTTCGTTGGAAAAATAGTGATTTAATCTGCAAAACGTCAAAAAATCAAAGTGTTAGCCGTTTTTCGAGTTTGCGGCGCTCGAATCTAATAGGGGTAATTAGGGTTACACTTAGTCTCGAGTCTAACCAAAATCCGCTCCTTTCGAGTCTCTTTCAGAGGGTTTCGAATCTATTTCGAGTTTGTTGCTTCATTCGAATAGGATCTCGATTCTACATAGTTTCGAGTTTATTTCGAGTCTGGTTTAGTTTCGAATAGGGTTCGAATCTGCTGAATTTCGAGTTTGTCTGCGTTCGAATCTAAGGACTTTCGAATCTGACATAATTTCGAGTTTAATTGAATTATAACACTTAATCGAATTTAATCCCAAATAAATTGAATCTGATTACATTCGAATCTACCTAGATTCTAAAGAATTAATTCTCATTAGTTTCGAATTAAATTAATTAAGGTAAATTCAATTACTTTTGAAAAGATGTCAAATCTTCAGAAATTCTTAGAAATGGAGCACGAGGTCGGCAAGGCAAACGCACCGCCTAAGCTGATGAAAGTCGAAGATTACTACTGGTGGAAAGATCGGTTTACCGATTTCGTGCGCTTTAATGACATGCGCATGTGGGTGTGTATCGACGAAGGGTATATTCCACCAGTGTCAGAAGTTGAAGGTCGTCAGAAAGTCTTGTCATACCAAATGATGAAGGAGGATGATAAGAAATTGTATGAGGCTGAAAACAAAGCTTTCTCACTAATCCGAATGGCTTTGCCTCAAGATATACTACACACATTCAGGACTCAGAAGACGTCAAAAGAGCTTTGGGAGTCGCTAGAGAAAAGGTGTGAGGGTAATCCCAGGGTTCGTAGAAAGCGTACAGAACTGTTGAAACAACAGTTTGCCATATTCAAGGCGTTAAAGGATGAACAGCTGGATGATATTATCACCCGGTTCTATCATCTATTGACGGAACTTGAAAGCCACGGGATTGAGTTTACTGATACTGACAAGAACAACAAGCTTCTTGATGCCTTACCAGCCAAATGGGCTATGTACGTCGCAATGATCAAGCTGAACGAGGACAAGTATTATTCTCAATCTCTGGATGACATTGTGGGAACGTTGCGGGCATATCACTTCGAGCTACTGAAGGCCGAAACTGATTATGAACAAGTCCAGAATCCAACAATGTATTTTGGAAAGACATCAAAACCTTCAGTGACAGCCGAACCAAAGACTGCTACAGCGTTTTTCACCGGAGAAACGTCGTCACCAGCAGAGACTGATGACACATTGAATCGCGCGTTCTTAGGATTAGGAAGATCGGAAGAACCGCAGCCTCAAGTACAACAGGCATCAACATCTCAGAGCTATTCGAAGATGCCCAACAGGGCAAAATCTGCGGAAGAACATTTGAATCTGCTTGCTTCTTTTGTGGCCGCATACGGGAATTGTGTTCAAGGGAAAATTAATGATCCTACTCTCTGGGATGAGGACTACGATCAGGTCGACCCTGATGATCTTGTGGAAATGGATCTTAAATGGCAACTGGCCATGGTGACCCAACGGGTTAAGAGATTCATTAAACGATCTGGGAGGAATCTGCAGATGCATAATAAAGGGATAGGATTTGATAAGTCATAAGTAAAGTGCTACAACTGTCAAGAACTGGGACACTTCGCCAGGGAGTGTCAGAGACCGAAGGTGGAGACATACCAAGGGCAGAGTCAGCATCAGGGACAGTTCCAAAATCAGTCCCAACAACGATACCTTCCAAGTTCATCAACTGGTCAAGCCAATCTAGCGGGTCTACTATCCAATGTCACTTCAGACAGACAGCTAGATGGTACCTATGACTGGAGTTCACATCCTGAGTCGAATGCTAGAGCCTTCATGGCTGAAGTCACAGAAACTGGGTGTGATGGGGACGAGCAGACCACACGGGACATCAGTCCGATGGGGGTAGAGAAGGCGAATGATCAGACAGTGCTGGAGTTTGCTGCTTAGATGGCCAACATAGAATCTGATAACTCAAAGGTTAGTCTGACTTATTCTCTATTTCGTGAATTATGTGCTTTGTGTGTTAATTCTAACGATAGGTTAAATCTAGTCCTAGAGTCACATAAAACCATATCTGCTCAAAATGAGAACTTAAAAATTGAAAACGCTAGCCTAAATGATATCAAACAAGATCTTAAAGAAAAGCTTAAGGCTGATGCTCAAGACGTAATAGTTCTAAAAGACAAACTGAGTGAGCAGTGTGTTAGGATAGAGCTTATGTATGAGCACGTAGAGGCCTTGACCAAAAGTCTGAAGGACAAGGACATAGAGCTAGCTGAAACAAAGGTTAAGGTAGCAGAGGCAAATAGCAAGCTGGAGAAGTTTAGGAATTCGAGCCTAAACCTAGGGAAAGTTTTAGATGCGCAAAGACAATCTAAGAAGCCCGTAGGTCTAGGATTTCACGAAATTCCTCCACCTTTCAATGCGAACTATGTGCCTCAGCCTCAGGAGAAAACTGACAAGTCAGTAGACTTAGACCTACCTACACCGACACCAGAGCCTATAGTGGAAAATTCACCTAAGGTGGCAGACTCAACCGTCAAGGTTAAGAAAGTCAAATATGTGTCTTCCTCCAGTGAAACACCTGCAGGAAAATAGAAAATTGCTGGGGCTGATCTGGTCGATGAGCCAGACACCGTAGATGTACCAAAGGAAATAGACACTAGTGAGACACCTAGATCTAAGGGAACACATAAAAAGTCCATAGATAAGATGTCTTGCTTTAGATGTCACGAGAAGGGGCATGTTGCTTCTCACTGTCCGCTTAGGAAAGCCGATGTTACACCTAAGACAGTGACTCCAACACCTGTTAAGCCCTCAACCAGTGTGGCAAGCACCAGTAGTTCTCAAAGTACCGAGAAAGCTGTGCATGCCGCACCCAAACAAGTTGTGAAAAACACACCGGTTAAGGTTGGACCAAAGGAAGTGATTACGACAAATTCACCGAATCGTGTCATTAATCAATCTAGGTCAGCACCACAACAAGTCTATAGGAGCACAACACCTAGCAGGTCACACACTCCAGTTAGGTCTCATACTCCAGTTAGACAGTATGCACCGGTAAGAGCTCAGGGATCACAGTCCGAAATGCCATATAATAAGAATTATTCTAGGGCTCCACAACAAATGCCTACTCCAAGGCAAAGAGTGAACTTAAATCACTCGACACCACAACAGAACCCAGTTCAAAGGCCCAAGTCACCTGAACGACGAGATGGGTATTTGAAAGAGTTCAAGTATGTGGACGAGAATGGTATAACCAAGTCAGTTATGGCTTGGGTTCCCCGTGATAACTAACCTATTTTCTTTCATGTGCAGGAGATTACCACAGGTCCAAACAACAAGTGGTTCGTCGACAGTGGCTGCTCCAGGCACATGACAGGGGAACGAGGTCTGCTTACAGACTTCAAGGGTGGGAATCGGGGATTCGTAAACAAGGGTGGAAATATCACGAGTACCGGAGTGGTCACTAATGGGACAATCAAGTTGGACCAAGTTTATCACGTTGATAAACTGGTTCACAATCTCATTAGTGTATCTCAAATCTGTGATAAGAAGAACTCGGTGTTATTTACTGACACTGAGGCGTTAGTGCTAAAGCCGGGATTCAAGATTCCTGAAGAATGGGTTTTGATGCGGGCGCCAAGGAAGAATGACTTGTACATGCTGGATATGAACAAGCCGGAGACTTCGATGGGGCCAATCTGTCTATTATCCAAAGCTTCGGAGACGGAATCCGTACTGTGGCACAGACGCATGGCTCACCTGCACCTAAGGAAGATGAATTACATAACGAAAAATGGACTGGTGCAGGGTGTGCCTATGAATAGCTTTCAGTTCGAGGACAAGTGTCTACCGTGCATGAAGGGCAAGCAACATAAGAAGACACACAAGTCCAAGAAGCAGAGCTCTATAACCTCAACATTCGATTTGTTGCATATGGACCTTTTCGGACCTATCAACAAAAGGAGTATAAGAGGTAGTTGGTTTTGTTTGGTTATCACTGACGATTACTCACGGTTTTCTTGGGTTTTCTTTTTAGGTACAAAGGACGAGACGGCTTCCAAGCTTATCGGGTCTTAGACCAAGTGGAGAACTCCTACGGAACAAGGGTTAAAAATATTCGTAGTGATAATGGGACTGAATTCAAAAACACTGTAATTGGTGTATATTGCCTATCAAAGGGCATAGTGCATCAATTCAGTGCACCATATGAACCTCAACAAAATGGGGTGGCCGAACATAAAAATAGAACATTGATTGAGGCTGCAAGGACTATGCTTTCGGATTCAAAGCTTCCTACCATGTTTTGGGGGGAGGCAGTGAATACCGCGTGCCATATTTTAAACCGAGTCCTTACAGTCAAATCTTTGAACAAAACATGCTATGAAATTTTGAATAAACGGCCACCTAATTTAACTGGATTCGAACCGTTTGGGGTACCATGCACTTTATTGCGTACAAAACATCAACCGAAGTTTGGTGAAAAGGCTGACGAAGGATACTTCCTAGGTTATGTGTCGAACTCACCAAACAAACGGGTTTTTAACAAAACAAATGGTACTGTGGAGATTGTGTATAACATTGAAGTCACAAGTTATACACATGAACCCCAAACTGGTCCGGAATGGATATTTGACTATGATAAATTATTTGAGTCATTTAACATTCCTTTGGATGATAATGCAGGTACAATCGATAAAGACATGGCGACGCTGCATCTGAATGACGATGGCCATATCTTTCCGAGGACTACGTTTGAATCCACATCTGAGCCTACTGCGAATGTAGATAGATCTCCAGAAGTTGCTGGTCAAGAAGCACCTACCACTGAGAATCAGACTCAAGCATCAAGTTCCAACTCTGAGGAAAACGTCCATGAGGAGGAAAATGTAGAAGCTGAGCCTGTTCCCCCATTAGGTGAAATAAGATCTAACTTAGGAGATAATCTAAGGGTTGATGAGATAGAGACCTCTAGGATTAACAAGAACCATCCTATAGAAAGCATCATAGAAAATCCTAACGAGGGTGTGAGGACTCGGAGTAGTGTAAATAACAACACTGTGTTGTTGTCGATGATAAATGACTCCGAGGCATATCACACATGTCTCTATTCATGTTTCATATCGCAAGTAGAGCCTAAGAATGTGCAAATGGCACTTAAGGATAACTCCTGGGTTGAAGCGATGCAGGAAGAACGTTCGCAATTTAGGAAACTAGAAGTGTGGGAGTTAGTTCCATTACCTCGAGGGGAAGTTGCCATAGGAACCAAATGGGTTTTTAAGTGCAAAAGAGACGATCGGGGTATAGTCACGCGCAACAAGGCTAGGTTAGTTGTAAAGGGTTTCAACCAAGAGGAGGGAATCGATTATAACGAGGTTTTTGCACCAGTAGCAAGACTGGAAGCCATTAGGTTGTTTCTAGCTTTTGCCTCCTTCAAGGGCTTTAAGGTATATCAATTAGACGTTAAGAGTGCTTTCCTGTATGGGAAAGTGAAGGAGTTGGTGTATGTAGAACAACCGCCCGGATTTACAGATCCAAAATATCCTGATACAGTATATCGCTTAGATAAGGCTCTATACGGATTGCATCAGGCACCTAGGGCGTGGTATGAGACTCTATCCAACCATCTGTTAGAGAACGGTTTTGAAAGGGGTAGGATAGATAGTACTCTGTTTGTTAAGAGGAAGGGAGATCACTTTATCTTGGTACAAGTGTACGTCGATGATATTATCTTTGGATCATTAGACGAACAGATGTGCAAAGATTTCGAGAAGGTGATGAAGTCTAAGTTCGAGATGAGTGCTATGGGAGAGTTAAATTTCTTTTTAGCGTTACAAGTTGACCAAAAGAAGGAAGGGATGTTTATCCATCAGACTAAGTATGTCTATGACATATTAGAACGTTTCGGGATGGAAGGAACAAAGTTGACTGCCCATTTCAGCACGCCGTTTCAAGTGAATCATAATCTCGGACCGGGTACTGAAAGTGATACCGATGTGGATCCGACATTATATCGGGCCATGATTGGGTCACTTATGTATTTAACTGCTTCAAGACCTGACATTATGTTTGCTGTGTGTATTTGTGCTAGGTTTCATGCGAATCCGAAGGAGATGCATATGAAAGCTGTGAAGCGGATTCTACGATACCTCAAGTTGAAACCGAAGCTGGGACTTTGGTATCACGCGAAGGGAGATCTAGAGTTGGAGGCGTTCACGGATTCTGACTACGGAGGATGCAGCTTGACGCGCAAATCAACAACTGCAGGTTCTCAGTTCCTAGGAGGGAGATTGGTATCCTGGCAATGCAAAAAACAAACATCGGTAGCCGTGTCAACGTGCGAGGCCGAGTATGTTGCTGCTGGTAGTTGCTGCTCACAGGTTCTGTGGATACAACAACAATTGCGGGATTACGGTTTGGCTTACACTCAAACTCCAATTAGGATAGACAATCAATCTACAATTTCTATAACAAATAATCAAGTTAAACACAACAAAACAAAGCACATAGAAATAAGGCATCATTTTATTCGTGATTGTGCTGAAAAGAACCTAATTAAATTGGTAAAAGTGGCAACTGAAGATAATAATGCAGATTTGTTTACCAAAGCATTTGATAAGTCACGGTTTGAGTATTTAATTCAACTGAATGGAATGCACAACCCAGAGTAATTGGACCTTAGTATTAGTAGCTTATTTTCTTTTATAGTCGTAGTATTTCTTTCTTTACAGTAGTCTGCTAATTTAGGAAAGTTTCTATTTTTAGCAAGTTTCTATTTTTAGTAAGTTTCTATATTTAGTAAGTTAGTAGGTTAGCTTATTTTATAGCTATTTCTTATGAAAAACAAAAGGAAAAAGAGAGAAAATCATAAAAATACAAAAAAGGAGAATATCAGAAAATGAGTTAAGTCTTAGATACATAGGTTCAAAGCGACGAAAATTAGCACAGTCGTTACAAACTCTAAGTGTTTAGGCTTTCACACATAATGCAACTAAATTCTAAGTGTTATACTTTATTTTTGTTTGATGTGTTGGTAGGCATAATACATATAGGGAATCTCAAGGCTAATAAAATATTCTAGAAAAAGTCAAACGTGTCACTAACTTAGATGTATGACCAATCGGTCTTAATTTTTATGTACAAGACATACAAACCTTGAGTCTAAATGAGGTATGCAAACTTTCTGGGGATGTATGGCAACATCAAATACATCTTAAAATGGAAAGAATAGAAATATCATACAAAACTGAGTGTCGAAAACATGCAACTCTGTTGTACGTAAGTACAGACCTGTTGTCTCTGTTTAGATTCGGGTTAGCAGACATATCGCTTTGTTGTACGTCAGTACAGACCTGTCACCGCTGTCTTACTAACTTAAAGAATAAACCTTAAGTCAATCTAAGACACTTTGTTGTATGAAAATACAGACCTGTGTCCGATGTTTGTCTTTTAAAGAAAGTTTGCAAATACCAACAAGTTAGAATCTTTGTCTGTGTGCCTTGATCATAAAAGTATGTCTATGTCTGAGTCACGTAAGATAATTTAGTGATAAATAAAAATGCCAAGGGATATTCCGAAATGTAGAATGTTTAGAGGGGTAAAATACCAACAATCGGCTAAATAGGTATGTCACGACAAACAATCAAAGGAATAAAAAATTCCTAAGTGTGAAAGTTTAAGTACTGAAAGTAAGTGTCAGACATCGCGATCTAATTGAACCTTTCTTAGACTATACTCATCAAAAAGATTTTGTTTAGTATTTAGCTTAGGTTGTAAATTCTATAAGTATAGCTTAAGTGTAGATTAAATTTTTTAGTCAAAATTTTATTTTATTTTACCTTAGTTCATTTTTCTTTAGTTTAATTTTTTACTTAGGTAAAAGGTCAAAAATTACTGAGGGTGCATTAAAAGTTGGATAAAATAAACATTGCGTGAAATATCTTGTGCTTAGGGTAAAGTATTTGGCATAGTTTATCTTGTTACACAATACCGTAGAAAAAGGTTGAAAAAGTTGAAGTTATTTCAAAAATTTTCGAAATTTTTCTAAGTGTTTGGTGTTTTCGAGTTTAGGACAGACTCGAATAGGGATAGCTTCGAATCTGTCAGTAGATTCGAGTCTGGCCTTAGATTCGAAGGTTGGTAGTATATATAGGTCAACAGTGAAGTCATTTAATTCTTACTGTTTTCGAATCTACCTTCTCGAATCTAATCCAGCGATCTCGAATCTGTTCTCGAGTCTACCGTTTCTCATATATACGACAATCCATCGAGTTTAAAGCTAGTGTGTTCGATTATACTACTGTATCTAGGTATAATCAACTTGATTGTACAAGCTTCATGTAGTTTTATACACAATTTTAGGCAAAATCATCGAGTTTTGAAGGTTTAAGGGTCGAAATAGGGTTTTTACAAAATTACCAAGTTTGGACCGATAAACAGTTAAATTAAACTCATAAATCAATGATTAGAACCTAGTTGAACTAATGTATGTGTTTTATTGCGTTCAAAATGGTTAAAATCTTGGGATTTTTTTGAAATCTTGGCCGACGGGGCTTCGAATCTGTTCCTGAGGCCTCTCGAATCTGTCATTAGACTCGAGAAGACCAGGACCTTCGAATCTGTCAACAAACTCGAAAATGGACTAATTCGAATCTGTTACATTCGAATCTGTTTTTTTATTTGCATTATTTAATTTAAATTTTATTAAACTTGTAGAAATTTAATTGTGTTGGATTTTGTACTTAAACAAGTTCAAAATAAAACAGATTTGAATTTAAACAAGTTTATTGATTTTTAATGAATCTAATAGTTTTGTTTATTGTACAGAAATGGCTGTACGAGCGTGTGTGCCTAAGCACAATATGGTGCTTCATCCGGATCATAATCTCCCTGAGGCGCAGGGATTCAGACAAGTGCTTGATTTCCTAGTAGAGTCTAGGATTGGTTTTGCACTGTCTCATAATGTTCAGCTAGTTTTACCGTATATTCGTCAATTTTACGATCATCTGCAGGTAGACTGCTCGGTCACACCGACAGTGCTACGCACTCGTATTGCTGGACAGCCGCTAGTATTTTCGGCGGATATGCTGCGTCAAGTGTTGCAGCTGGGCACTCAAGAAGAAGAGTTTGGACCGATCGAATTTCCTCTGAGTATAAGGCAAGCGGCCTTTCAGAGAATGGGTTACAGTCTTGATGTGACGAAGGTGTCCTACATGAAGAGTGGGTTAATAGGACAATGGGGGTTTCTTGCTCATGTTTTCATGGTGTGCTTTGCTCCAAAGAAAGCAGGACTTGACTATATGGTCGCCAAGATCCAGTCTGGGATAGTTGCGATGGTGTACAATCGACGATACAGCTTCTCGAAAATGTTTTTCTCTGAGTTTGTTCATCAGATTACCGCTCCGGAAAATCAACAGTTCTTGTTATATCCGCGGTTCATCATGATGCTTATAAGGCACTTCTTGCCAAATCTGCCGCCATCAAATGACATTCAAAGCGTTGCTGTTATGGACAAAAGGATCTTCGCTGACTGTTCCTCGCACAGAGGAAGGTTAGCTGTTCCAGTTGAGCGTCCGTTATTTGGAGCAATCTTGGATAGGGATTTTCAAGCCCCGGATGTTACCAACTGGGCAGGGGAAGTTGAATTTCAACAAAGACAAGCACAACAACAACCACAGCCACAGCCACAGCGTGCTCAAAGGCGTAGAGAAAGATCAGCTGCGAGTCGAACTCAGGCGTCAAGGCCTTCGACGAGTCAGGCCACCGCTCCACCACCACCACCACCACCACCACCACCTCAACATGAACCATATATTCCATCACCAATTCGCCCAACTCCTATACAATCCATTCCATCTACCTCGACCACCTACGCTGACAACCAACGGTTTGTGCAGCTTAAGGGACGCGTTGACTTCCAGCATGTTCAAATCTTAGGCCTAACAAAGGCGATCTGCGAAATCCAGGCGCATAATGCAAATCTTGATAAGGATAATGCCGAGTTGAAAAAGATTGTGGAGAATGTCAGGGAAGAGAACACAGAGTTAAAGTCCTTTATTGCAGATCAATCAGAAGAGATCTGATCGATGCGGTCCCTCCTTGAGCAGCTAATGAAAAATCTAAAAGCTCAGGGGGAGACAAGTTGTAGGGATCATGAGGAGCAGCGTAGAGATGAAGATGACGAAGGCAATGATCCCAATGCACCTAATGAGAATGAGCCAGTAGATTTTCCTGCTACTCAGACTGCTCAAGTTCAGGGGGAGCCTAGTCTAGCTGAAGGAGAAGTACGAGATGCAAGTTCATCGAAGCAGCCTACAGACTTTGAAATTAGTGAGATGATCGACGCTCTTATGGATCTTGATGATGATCCGATGGATGTAGGTTTTGATTTTGACGATGAAGAGCTAGAAGAAGGTGAGTTTGTGCCAGAAGAGATAGTTGACTGGCAATCAGATGATGAAGTAGTTGCTGATGAGGATGATGAAGCTGATGAGATCGTTGTACAGCAGAATCCTATCACGGATACTTACATGATAGATGGGAATAATATTGTCAACATAGATGTAGTGAATGCTGCGTTGAATGCTCAGCCATCAACAGAAGAACCTGCTAGAGAGCTATCAAATGAAGAAAAACGAAAGTTATGGTTCAGAGCTGAAAAGAAGGAATTGGAGATTAAAATGACAATGAGGGTGCCGGGTCCTGGGAAGCTGTCTGAACGCATATTAAGCTGGTTCTTTGATAGAGAACTGCAGCTATTCATAATTAAAAGGAAAGACGGGCTCCAGTACCTGAGGCGAACTTTAAAAGCTTTCAACTCCCTGCCAAAGATCGAAATCACAGCGCTAGCATGGAAAGATCTGATTAACATTGGCAATGATCCCTACGCGAACGTAATTGAAAGAATCATAAGAAAAGAGGGAAGATCAAGGAAGTTCGAGCTATTGAATCCAAGGGTCGGAAGAAGAGTAGAAGATCCTTCGGGTATCGATCCTCTAACTGGACGACCTTGGATGAGGATTCACTATAAACCAGCTAGATGTCTTAGGAAGGTGCCCCTCAAGCCTATGCCACAGAATGTTTTGAAGAACCTGCATTGGTGGTACGCTGACACTGAGACTGGGGAAGCGGTCATGGAAGATTTTGAAGAAAACGTTATTCTTAGAGTCTACGACCCTCTTCACCTGGTAAACCTCTCTAAAGATGATCTTCATATTTTGCATGCATGTAAGATTTCTAGTGATGCACATATGGATACTGAAGCTAGTAAATATGAAAATGTAGTCAAAGTATGTGTTGAAAAAGGTTTGTATGCTGGAAGTAGTTTGAATCAATAAATAAACAAAGTTCTTAAGTTAAATGTGTGAATTATTAGAAGCTATCGTCAAGGGGGAGTCTGTTGATACATCCTGTGTGACGATAGCAGTCTAAGTGATCCTACATTGTGATTCTAGCAAGTGTTTGTTATATATGGTTGATATTTATTAGTGTTTGTATGTTTGAACTTGATGTAACGTATTACAAGAAGTTCAAACATAAAAGTACAAAGATAAAATCATTCATAAGGTAAAAACATAAGTTTCAACACTTAGTTGTTTATGTGAAATGCTAGATTCGAATCATACAAGGCTTGGCATTCGAATCTGTGATAGATTCGAATGTAGCCATAGATTCGAATGTGACCAGATTCGAGAGTGTCTTTGTCGACAGACTCGAATGGGCCTTGGGCCAGATTTGAGTTTGGCCCACATCAGACTCGAATCAGGGTCTATAATTACGGATAGACTCGAGATATTATCAGACTTTTTGCAGAATTCGTGAGGGATTAAGCATAAAGCGATCTCGAGTTTATCAGCTTGGTGTGTGTTCTTTCAGAGAGAATCAGTTCGTAGGATCGTTCGTGTGTCGTTCGTTCAGCCTCTGATAGTCTCCGTGTTTCGTAGTTGAGAGTTGTTTCCGTCTACCCGTTAACGAGGATTCAGCACTCGTTGACGGCTCCGCGTCTAGATAGATCTCGTAGTGGTAGACCTTACATTTATTTATCATGAAATTATCTTACGTGTCTCAGACATAGACATACTTTTATGATCAAGGCATACAGACAATGATTCTAACTTGTTGGTATTTGCAAACTTTCTTTAAAAGACAAACATCGGACACAGGTCTGTATTTTCATACAACAAAGTGTCTTAGTTTGACATAAGGTTTATTCTTAAAGTTAGCAAGACAGCGGTGACAGGTCTGTACCGACGTACAACAGAGCGACATATCTTGCCAACCCGAATCTAAACAAAGGCAACAGGTCTTTACTTACGTACAACAGAGTTACATGTTTTCGACTCTCAATTTTATATGATTTTTCTATTCTTTCCATTTTAAGATGTATTTGATGTTGCTATACATCCCCAGAAAGTTTGCATACCTCATTTAGACTTAAAGTTTGTATGTCTTGTACATAAAAATTAAGACCGATTGGTCGTACATCTAAGTTAGTGACACGTTTGACTTTTTCTTGAATATTTTATTTGCCTTGAGACTCCCTATATGTATTATGCCTACCAACACATCAAACTAAACTGAAGTATAACACTTAGAATTTAGATGCATTATGTGTGAAAGCCTAAACACTTAGAGTTTGTAACGACTGTGCTAATTTTCGTCAATTTGAACCTATGCTTCTAAGACTTAACTTTTTTTTTCTGATATTCTCTTTTTTTTTATTTTTATAATTTTCTCTCTCTTTTTTTTGTTTTTCATAAGAAATAAAAATAAAATAACCTAGTAACCTACTAAAAATAGAAACTTACTAAAAATAGAAACTATCCTAAATTAGCAGACTTACTATAAAAAGAAAGAAATACTACTACTATAAAAGGAAATAAACTACTACTAAGGCCAAATTACTCTGGGTTGCGCATTCCATTTAGTTGAATTAAATATTCAAACCGTGACTTATCAAATGCTTTGGTAAATAAATCTGCATTATTATCTTCTGTTGCCACTTTTACCAATTTGATTAAGTTCTTTTCAGCACAATCACGAATAAAATGATGCCTAATGTCTATGTGCTTTATTTTGTTGTGTTTAACTGGATTATTAGTTATAGCAATTGTCGATTGATTGTCTATCCTAATTGGAGTTTGAGTGTAAGCCAAACCGTAATCCCGCAATTGTTGTTGTATCCACAGAACCTGTGAACAGCAACTACCAGCAGCAACATACTCGGCCTCGCACGTTGACACGGCTACCGAAGTTTGTTTCTTGCATTGCCAGGATACCAATCTCCCTCCTAGGAACTGACAACCTCCAGTTGTTGATTTGCGCGTCAAGCTGCATCCTCCGTAGTCAGAATCCGTGAACGCCTCCAACTCTAGATCTCCCTCCGCGTGATACCAAAGTCCCAGCTTCGGTTTCGACTTGAGGTATCGTAGAATCCGCTTCGCAGCTTTCATGTGCATCTCCTTCGGATTAGCTTGAAACCTAGAACAAATACACACAGCAAACATGATGTCAGGTCTTGAAGCAGTTAAATACATAAGTGATCCAATCATGGCCCGATATAAAGTCGGATCCACATCGGTATCACTTTCAATACCCGGTCCGAGATTGTGATTCACTTGAATCGGCGTGCTAAAATGGGCAGTCAATTTTGTTCCTTCCATCCCGAAACGCTCCAATATGTCATAGACATACTTCGTCTGATGGATAAACATCCCTTCCTTCTTCTGGTCAACTTGTAACCCCAGAAAGAAATTTAACTCCCCCATAGCACTCATCTCAAATTTCGACTTCATCACCTTCTCGAAATCTTTGCACATCTGTTCGTCTGATGATCCAAAAATGATATCATCGACGTACACTTGTACCAAGATAAAGTGTTCTCCCTTCCTCTTAACAAACAGAGTACTATCTATCCTACCCCTTTCAAACCCGTTTTCTAATAAATGGTTGGATAGAGTGTCATACCACGCCCTTGGTGCCCGATGCAATCCATATAGAGCCTTATCTAAGCGATATACTCTATCAGGATATTTTGGATCTGTAAATCCGGGCGGTTGTTCTACATACACACTCCTTCACTTTCCCCCCATACAGGAAAGCCACTCTTAACATTCTATTGATATAGCGCTTAAAGCCCTTGAAGGAGGAAAAGCAAGAAACAACTAATGGCTTCCAGCCTTGCTACGGTGCAAAAACCTCGTTGTAATAGATTCGCCTCCTCTTGTTGAAACCCGTTTACAACTACCTCGCCTTGTTGCGCGTGACTATACCCCGATCGTCTCTTTTGCACTTAAAACCCCATTGGTTCCTATGGCAACTTCCCCTCGAGGTAATGGAACTAACTCCCACACTTCTAGTTTCCTAAATTGCGAAAGTTCTTCCTGCATCGCTTCAACCCAGGAGTTATCCTTAAGTGCCATTTGCACATTCTTAGGCTCTACTTGCGATATGAAACATGAATAGAGACATGTGTGATAAGCCTCGGAGTCGTTTATCATCGTCAACAACACAGTATTGTTATTTACCCTACTCCTAGTCCTCACACCCTCGTTAGGATATCCTATGATGCTTTCTATAGGATGGTTCTTGTTAATCCTAGAGGTCTCTATCTCATCAACCCTTAGATTATCTCCTAAGTTAGATCCTATTTCACCTAATGGGGGAACAGACTCAGTCTCTACATTTTCCTCCTCGTGGACATTTTCCTCAGAGTTGGAACTTGTTGCTTGAGTCTGATTCTCGGTGGTAGGTGCATCTGGATCAGCAACTTCTGGAGATCCATCTACTGTCGCAGTAGGCTCGGATGTGGATTCAAACGTAGTCCTCGGAAAGGTATGGCCATCGTCATTCAGATGCAACGTCGCCATGTCCTTTTCGATTGTACCTGCATTATCATCCAAAGGAATGTTAAATGACTCAAATAATTTATCATAGTCAAATATCCATTCCGGACCTGTTTGGGGTTCATGTGTATAACTTGTGACTTCAATGTTATACACAATCTCTACCGTATCATTTGTTTTATTAAAAACCCGTTTGTTTGGTGAGTTCGGCACATAACCTAGGAAGTATCCTTCGTCAGCCTTTTCACCAAACTTTGGTTGATGTTTTGTACGTAAAAGAGTGCATGGTACCCCAAACGGTTCGAAGCCAGTTAAATTAGGTGGCCGTTTGTTCAAAATTTCATAACATGTTTTGTTCAAAGATTTGACAGTAAGGACTCGGTTTAAAATATTGCACGCGGTATTCACTGCCTCCCCCCAAAACATGGTAGGAAGCTTTGAATCCGAAAGCATAGTCCTTGCAGCCTCAATCAATGTCCTATTTTTATGTTCGGCCACCCCATTTTGTTGAGGCTCATATGGTGCACTGAATTGATGCACTATGCCCTTTGATAGGCAATATACACCAATTACAGTGTTTTTGAATTCAGTTCCATTATCACTACGTATTCTTTTAACCCTTGTTCCGTAGGAATTCTCCACTTGGTCTAGAAACCCGATGAGCTTGGAAGCCGTCTCGTCCTTTGTACCTAAAAAGAAAACCCAAGAAAAGCGTGAGTAATCGTCAGTGATAACCAAACAGAACCAACTACCTCCTATACTCCTTTTGTTGATTGGCCCGAAGAGGTCCACGTGCAACAAATCGAATGTTGAGGTTATGGAGTTCTGCGTCTTGGACTTGTGTGTCTTCTTATGTTGTTTGCCCTTCTTGCACGGTAGACACTTGTCCTCGAACTGAAAGCTCTTCATAGGCACACCTTGCACCAATCCATGTTTCGTGATGTAGTTCATCTTTCTTAGGTGCAAGTGAGTCATGCGTCTGTGCCACAGTACCGATTCCGTCTCCGAAGCTTTGGATAATAGACAGATTGGCCCCATCGAAGTCTCTGGCTTGTTCATATCTAGCATGTACAAGTCATTCTTCCTTGGCGCCCGCATCAATACCCATTCTTCAGGAATCTTGAATCCCGGCTTTAGCACTAACGCCTCAGTGTCCGTGAACAACACTGAGTTCTTCTTGTCACAGATTTGAGATACACTAATGAGATTGTGAACCAGTTTATCAACGTGATAAACTTGGTCCAACTTGATCGTCCCATTAGTGACCACTCCGGTACCCGTGATGTTTCCTCCTTTGTTACTGGCGAATGATACAAACCCCCGATTCCCACCCTTGAAGTCTGTAAGAAGACTTCGTTCCCCTGTCATGTGCCTGGAGCATCCACTGTCGACGAACCACTTGTTGTTTGGACCTGTGGAAATCTCCTGCACATGAAAGAAAATAGGTTAGTTATCACGGGGAACCCAAGCCATGACTGACTTGGTTATACCATTCTCGTCCACATACTTAAACTCTTTCAAATACCCATCTCGCCTTTCAGGTGACTTGGGTCGTTGAACAGGAGTTTGTTGTGGTGCCGAGTGATTTAAATTCACTCTTTGCCTTTGAGTAGGCATTTGTTGTGGATCTCTAGAATAATTCCTATTATATTGCATTTCAGACTGTGATCCTTGAGCTCTTACCGGTGCGTAATGTCTAACTGGAGTATGAGACCTAACTGGAGTGTGTGCCCTGCTAGTGTGGTGCTCCTATAGACTTGTTGAGGTGTTGACCTAGATTGATTAACGACACGATTCGGTGAATTTGTCCTAACCACTTCCTTTGGTCCAACCTTTACCGGTGTTTGTTTCACAACTGGTTTTGGTGCGGCCTGCACAGTTTTCTCGGTACTCTGAGAACTACTAGTGCTCGCCACATTGGTCGAGGGCTTAACAGGTGTTGGATTCACTGTCTTAGGTGTAACATCGGCTTTCCTAAGCGGACAGTGAGAAGCAACATGCCCCTTTTCATTACATCTGAAGCAAGACATCTTATCTATAGACTTTTTGTGTGTTCCCTTAGACTTAGGTGTCTCACTAGTGTCTTGGTCCTTTTGTACGTCTATGGCGACTGGCTCATCGTCCTGATCAACCCAATCAATTTTATGTTTTCCTGCAGGTGTTTCACTGGAGGAAGTCACAAATTTGACTTTCTTAACCTTGACAATTGTGTCAGCCACCTTAGGTGTATTTTCTACTATAGGCTCAGATATAGGTTCAGGTGTGTCCTCTAAGTCTACTGATTTATCAGTTTTCTCCTGAGGCTGAGGCACATAGTTTGCATTAAAAGGTGGAAGAATTTCATGAACTCCTAGACCTACGGGCTTTTTAGACTGTCTTTGGGCATCTAAAACTTTCCCTAGGTTTAGGCTTGAATTCCTAAACTTCTCTAGCTTACTGTTTGCCTCTGCTACCTTTACCTTTGTTTCAGCTAGCTCTATGTCTTTGTCCTTTAGATTTTTGGTCAAGGCCTCTACATGCTCATACAAAAGCTCTATTCTAACACACTGCTCACTCAGTTTGTCTTTCAGAACTATTACGTCTTGAGCATCAGCCTTAAGTTTTTCTTTAAGATCTTGCTTAATATTGTTCAGGCTAGCGTTTTCAATTTTTAAATTCTCATTTTGAGCAGTTATGGTTTTATGTGATTCTAAGACTAGATTTAACCTATCGTTAGAATTAACACACAATGCACATAATTCACGAAAAAGAGAGTAAGTCAGACTAACCTTTGAGTTATCAGATTCCACGTTGGCCATCTGAGCAGCAAACTCCAGAACTGCCTGATCATTCGTCTTTTCCACCCACATCGGACTGTTTTCCCTTGTGGTCTGCTCTTCTACTTCACACCCAATCTCCGTGACTTCAGCCATAAAAGCCCGAGCATTTGACTCTGGATGTGAGCTCCAGTCATAAGTACCATCTAGCTGTCTGTCTGAAGTGACATTGGATAGTAGACCAGCTAGATTGGCTTGACCAGATGATGAACTTGGAAGGTATCGTTGTTGAGACTGATTCTGAAACTGTCCCTGATGCTGACTCTGCCCTTGGTACGTTTCTACCTTCGGCCTCTGACACTCTCTGGCAAAGTGTCCCAGTCCTTGACAGTTGTAGCACTTTACTTTGGACTTGTCAAATCCAATCCCCTTGTTGTTCATCGTCAAATTCCTCCCAGTTCTTTTGATGAATCTCTTAACCCGTTGGGTTACCATGGCCAGTTGCCATTTAAGATCCATTTCCTCAAGATCATCAGGGTCGACCTGATCGTAGTCTTCATCCCAGAGAGCAGGATCGTTAATCTTCCCTTGAACACAATTCCCGTAAGCGGCCACAAATGAAGCAAGCAGATTCAAATGTTCTTCCGCTGATTTTGCACTCATGGGCATCTTAGAATAGCTCTGAGATGTCGATGCCTGTTGTACTTGAGGCTGCGGTTCTTCCGATCTTCCTAATCCTAAGAACGCTCTGTTTAGCGTGTCATCAGTCTCTGCTGGTGACGACGTTTCTCCGGTGAAAAACACTGTAGCAGTCTTCAGATCGGCGGTCGCTGAAGGTTTTGTTGACTTTCCAAAATACGTTGCTGGATTCTGGACTTGTTCGTAATCAGTTTCGGCCTTCAGTAGCTCGAAGTGATATGCCCGCAACGTTCCCACAATATCATCCAGAGATTGAGTATAATACTTGTCTTCATTCAGCTTGATCATTGCCACATACATAGCCCATTTGACTGGTAAGGCATCAAGAAGCTTGTTGTTCTTGTCGGTGTCAGAATACTCAATCCCATGACTTTCAAGTTCCGTCAACAGATGATAGAACCGGGTGATGATATCATCCAGCTGTTCATCCTTTACGCCTTGAAAATCGCAAACTGTTGTTTCAACAGCTCTGTACGCTTCCTACGAACCCTAGGATTACCCTCACACCTCTTCTCTAGAGACTCCCAAAGTTCCTTCGACGTCTTTTGAGTCCTAAATGTGTGCAGTATATCCTGAGGCAAAGCCATTCGGATTATCGAGAAAGCTTTGTTTTCGGCTTCATACAATTTCTTATCATCCTCCTTCATCATTTGGTATGACAAGACTTTCTGACGGCCTTCAACTTCTGAAACTGGTGGAATATATCCTTCGTCGATACACACCCACATGCGCATATCATTAAAACGCACGAAATCGGTAAACCGATCTTTCCACCAGTAATAATCCTCGATTTTCATCAGCTTAGGCGGAGCGTTTGCCTTCCCGACCTCGTGGTCCATTTCCAGGAATTTTTGAAGATTTGACATCTTTTCAAAAGTAATTGAATTTGAACTTAATGAATTTAATTCGAAACTAATTTGAATTAATTCTTTCGAATCTATGTAGATTCGAATATAATTAGATTCCAATTTATTTGGGACTAAATTCGATTAAGTGTTATAATTCAATTATACTCGAAATTATGTCAGATTCGAAAAGTCCTTAGATTCGAAGGTCAATGCAAAATCGAAGACACAGCAGATTCGAAACCCTATTCGAAACTAGACTAAACTTGAATTAAACTCGAAAGTAGACTCGAGACCCTATTCGAATGTAGCACAAACTCGTATTAGATTCGAAACCCTCTGTATCATACTCGAAAGGAGCGGATTTGGGTAGACTCGAGACTAAGTGTAACCCTAATTACCCCTAATATATTCGAGCGCCGCAAACTCGAAAAACGGCTAACACTTTGATTTTTTAACGTTTTACAGATTAAATCAATATTTTTGCAATGAAAAATATTTATTTCGATAACGTGAAAAACCACAAAGTATTTCCCGGATTACTATTTGCTAAGCTCGACGAACACGAAAAAACCCGATTTTGAGAGAAAAATCGTCTACAAGCGTCAAGAAACCTAGAATGTATCTAGATGAACACGAAGAACACCAAGTCACTCCATAGGCTCTGATACCACTTGTAAGGTCTACCACTACGAGATCTATCTAGACGCGGAACCGTCAACGAGTGCGGAATCCTCGTTAACGGGTAGACGGAAACAACTCTCACACACGAAACACGGAGACTATCAGAGGCTGAACGAACGACAAACGAACGATCCTACGAACTGATTCTCTCCGAAACAGCACTAACACTGATGATAAACTGGAGATCGCCTTTTGCTTAATCACTCATGAATTCTGCAAAAAGTCTTCTAATATTTCGAGTCTATCCCTAATTATAGAGGCTAATTCGAGTCTGTTATGGGCCAAACTCGAATCTGGCCCAAGGCCCATTCAAGTTTGTCCTCATAGACACTCTCGAATCTGCCTAGCTTCGAATCTAGGTCTACATTCGAATCTATCACAGATTCGAATGTACAACCTTATAGAATTCGAATCTAACTATTTCACATACTCAACTTAGTATTGAACCTTATGTTTTTACCTTATGATTGATTTTATCTTTGATCTTTATGTTTGACCTTCTTGTAATACGTTACATCAAGTTCAAACACACAAACAATAATAACTATCAACCATATATAAACATATATAACAAACACTTGCTAGACTCACAATGTAGGATCACTTAGACTGCTATCGTCACACAGGATGTACCAACAGTCCTGAATTTCTTTCGGTGAGCATCTTTGTTCTGGATCTGGTTGAGCGTCAAAATCTTGAACTTTTTGAGTAAGTGCGGCTCGGACCAATCTGAGAGTACCGTCGGAGTAACAGGGAAGATCCTCAAAGCGCATGAACCATTTGTAGCCCTTCTGATTGACAAAAATGACACTCGGGTCTCTTGTGAATATAACTCTGTAGGCCGGATGGTGAGCTAGAAGGAAGCTATCTTGATCAGGAGCTCGTAGGCGAACTTTAACCATCGCGCTCTCTATTGGCATTTGGAAGTCTCTGAGGCACATAACGATCGAGCGGTGGTTCATACTTCGAACAAGGGCACCTAAGGCAGTTATGCGAGACAGACGCCCTTTAATACGATTTTTTAATCGTTCGTGTTAGAATTCAATGTCGTCCACATTTATGAAGTCCAGGTCATTCTCGAAGAACTCATCAACCGTGCCATCTTCTCTTTCAACTTGAAAGGCGGGATAGTATACTTTTGCCCTTTTGCACATGGTGATGGATATGAGTTTCTTTATCTTCGATTTTGACACTTTTGACCTCCTCTCCCTGAGCATTAATTGATAGTATTCAGTCTGCTCAGCTTTGGTTACATTTGTCAGTTCCATCTGGAGGCGTCTGCTGAAGGATCCAGGCTTGTTTCTTAATACCATCTTGAATCTCTCTTCTAAGTACGGGTTTTGAAACTGCTCAAGAGGAAACTTCTGCAGAAATTCTTTGAGGCATCGAACGGGGGATTCTTCTATTTCAGACTTTTTTGCTTCAAGCAATTTTATGATTGTCCCCCGCCGTTCTTGTCTAAGTTTGTCTTTTTCTTCAGGAGGTAAATTTGTACCTCACCTCTTGAAAACTGGCCTACCTAGTACAAATCCTCTCTCCTATATTCACCGGGTCCTTCTGGAGTTTCATAAAAGCAATCAAGCCTCTTGATTTGTGAAGAACCTGGATGTTCGGTTTGTTGGACTGGGGGAGGACTTGGAGATCTTGGTGGGCTTTGGACTAGATGGGATGCTTTGAGTAATGGGGGAGCTTGAATGGATGAAAGAATTTCTTGTTGTGGGACTGGTGGTGGTGAGTTTAGGAAATCAAAGGAGGAAGATGAGGATTTTTTTAGGTGATTCTGGCTCAGGCTTAGGAATGATCAACGGTTCGTTATCCTCAGTATCGGAGTCTGAGTCAGACACCAATATGATTTCAGCTTTCTCATGAATGGGCTCGAACTCTACCATAGCTGTCATCGGATCCAGTGGAGCTGGACCCTCGACCATGGGCTCGTCTTCTAACATCAAGTATTCCTGAGCGTCTTGCATCTGTTCCCCTGACTCCTGAAACTCTGTCCCTTCGGTCTCTGCTCCCCCTACAAACAGCATTGGGTCCTCAGACTGAGTTTTCTTACTTTTCTCCCCCTCATGACGATCAGGGTCGTCCTGATCAACATGCTTTCTTTTCTGAGCCTCAGCCTGAGGACGGCACTGAAGTTCAATCACTGCAGACTCAAGACGGTGCATTCTGAAGTTCAGTTGCTCCTGGACTTGAAGAATAAGGCGAGTAAGCGCGTCTGTCTTGTCTGAGAGGTCGGCAATCTGATTTTGGACTGAATGGGATCCTGGTGGAGGCACAGCTTCAGAAGCGACACCCTTACCCTTTATAAGTGAGAGAAGGGCCGTGTGACGTTCATCGGCAGCTTCCTTTTGGGCGTCCAGGTCAGCCCGAGTAATCACTCCGGCAGCACGAATAGATGCCGTTAGCATCTCCAAGTTGATGGGGAGATGGCCTGAAGTGGATGGTGTTGATGGAGCCACTCCAGGTCTTCCTTCCGTCATTTCTGGCTCCGCTATGGGACGCTCAGATTCGGAAGTTTGTGGAGCTGCCACGGAGGCAGCTCTTGGAGAGCCACAGAGGTATAGTGCGTCGTGTGTATATGGGGGGATGGAATGGTGATTGAAGGAAGTTCGGTCACGTGGGGAGGAGTGTGACCTCGTTCAACACCGCCACTCTCCGAATGAGAGGGCGATGGTGTATGTGCAGAAACCCCGTGGAATGAAGTGGTTTCCCTTTGAGGGGAAACCAAGTGGATGGTGAGGGTGATTTCGACCGTTGGACTGATGTAACATCCTAGAAAATAAATTATTGTATTTGTGGTTTATTAGTTTAAATTTTTAATTTAAGTTGGATTGCATTTGGAATAATTATAAAAGTTGGTTGTTTGATTTAGAAATTGATAATTTCAATTTATTAAGTTAATATAATTATTATTAAGTGGTTGAAAGGGTAAAATAAAGATTGAATCTTTATTTAATGGAGTTTAAGAAGTTGGTTGCTATTTTAAGGAATTAAGAAATTTTAGAATTTCGAAGTATAATTTATTTAGAATGACGATTAAAAATTATAATGATGATGAAATAAAGAGGGGAATCTTTATTTGATGAAAGATAGATAAGTTGAGGGGTTAAAGGTGTTAATAGCCAAAAGTTGGAAATAAAAGACTTCAAAGTCTTTCATTTCAACAAAATCTCAACTCTCTCCTCTCTCTCTTTAAAAGAAAAACCCACGGGTTCTTTATCTCAAATCAAGAATCAAAGGAAACCCCAAATTGGTAGCTGAAAGTTGGATTCGGGTTGCATTGGAGGAAATATAAACACTAAAAGCATCGATTTAAGGTAAATATCTCTCAAAAATTTCGAATTTAAGGGTTTATGGTTTAGTTTTGGATGAAAATTGAGGATTCAAAATGTTGATGCATGTCAAATATTTTGATGGGTTTGTGTAAATCTAGTGTTGTAGAAGTTATGTACAAATTTTTGGGTCCTAAATCGAGTTATAAGTATGATTGTAAAAAATTTACAAGTATGCGTACTGTGCGTTTACATGGTACCGAGACAAGTTTGGAGGTACCGAAACCTTAAAGGTTTTGGTACATATACCGAAACCCTCTACCGAAACCCATATTAGTGAAACTTGGAGGTACCGAAACCTTAAGGTTTCGGTACATGATACTGAAACTCACATAGTACAGAAACCCACACTACTGAAACCTTTATGTACCGAAACCATCACATGTACGGAAACTCTCTAAAGGTTTCGGTATAATGAAACCTACCGAGACTACAAAAGGTTTCGGTACATACTACTGAAACTTTTTAGTGAAACCTTGATGGTGAAACTTTTTAGTGAAACCTTTGATGGTGAAACTTTTTAGTGAAACCTTTGATGGTGAAACTTTTTAGTGAAACCTTGATGGTGAAACTTTTTAGTGAAACCTTTGATGGTGAAACTTTTTAGTGAAACCTTTGATTGTGAAACTTTTTAGTGAAACCTTGATAGTGAAACTTTTTAGTGAAACCTTTGATTGTTAAACTTTTTAGTGAAACCTTGATGGTGAAACTATCACAACATGTACTGAAACCCACCCCAATATACCGAAACTATAAATGGTGATTACCGAAACCTTTGAAAGTTTCGGTATTCCCCTTTTTATTTTTATTGAAAAAGACAAAATAATATATATATATATATATATATATATATATATATATATATATATATATATATATATATATATATATATATATATATATATAAAGGAATATATATATATGTGTGTATATATATAGTCATCTCGGTTGGGGTTTGATTTTTGAAAATAAAATAGAAACGGTCGGACCTTCTTAAATTCAGTAATATATAATGATAAATTCTGGACAAATTGGCAATCCCAGAAATTGGGGATCTAAGGTCTAATTTCGGATTATAATTTCGAAGGATTGACGCATTAATTTGAGAAACTTGATGGAACTTACTATTAAATGAGAGATTGATGGTATCAATAAAGGGGATAATGGAGAATAATAAAACTATCAAGTAAGAGGATTTAAATATGAGTTCGGATGAAGGTTCCGAATGATGTGACACTTTAATATTGATATCAAACATATGTATGATATGTTTTTTTTATGAAAATGTAACAGGTCCCTTGTGGTGTTGTTTAACCCACAGTGGGGTACTTTGTGATCCGGTTGAAAGCCCGAGGAGATATAAGATAACTTAAAGTTTAATAACGCACCCACTGTGAGTACCTTTGATTTTAGCATGTCTGCATCTGTTTTATGTTTGCTTTGCCTGCTGAGGCATGTTGTTTGTTTCATTTTCGTTTGGCACTCTACTAACTAGCGTATATATTGATGCACATTCATACTTGTTGCATGTCCTTTCATTTGTTGTGCATCCTATTGATGGACCTGCGTGGTCGCATCTGTACTCTGATGTTACTGTGTTATATGACCAAGAGTTTGACACCTCTATGGTCAGGATAGACAGTAAGTCATCCCCGATGTAATGTCTGCCTCAGATGGTTGGTTTTCTTATGCCGAGTGTCAGCTCGAAGGGGCTGCGGGCTCAGGTTTGCGTACCTTGGTACGTGTGGAGTATACGGTATGTGTTACCGCGGTTACTCTGGGTGGCATCATAAAGATTTGTAGAATGTGTAAAATCATATGGTATTCACTAAGCAATTCGCTTACCCCTCAGATGTTGACTTTTTACAGGAAAAGGGAAATCTGCGGCGGGACCATCTAGCTAGGACGTCTGTTGATGTATTTGAAGATTTCTACTGTCTAACTTGATATTTGGTTTATGAAATTACTGTTGTAATAAATTTGGGGATGATGTAATACTTTTGAGCTTGTAGACTTAGACGTGTAACCTACGTAGCACCGTAGGGTGTTGGACACAAATTTGTATTATTTTATTTTGTATTTTATGCTTCCGCACTGTAATATAAGCTATCAGATCATTATGATATTATGTGTTGGTGATTAATCCTGGGTGTGTTGTAATGGTGGTTTATGTGGCAAGGGTGTCACAGCGAATGGTATCAGAGCAGTAGTTTGAGATTCAAGTGTCCGTGTGGTCTTGATCTCAAACATTAAGTGATGATATGTAGTGAATTTAGGAAATGATCTGAACTAAGATAGGCTATGATCTAGTATTCATAAGAGATTGACTATCATACGGGACAATTAGGTGGTGTCTTTAAATAAATGACATGTTACTAAACAAGTTATATATTTTCTATTTCAGAACATGTCTGGAGGAGGAATGACACCAGAAGAGACGAGAAAAATGATGCTAGCCATGATGGCTGAGCAAAATCGGATGATACAAGACCAGTTTCGAGCTCGAGATGAGGCCGAAGCTAAACGAAGAGAAGATAAGAGGAAGAATAAGGAAAGAGAGAGAAACAAGGACGAACAAGATGACAATACTAGGTCATCTAATAAGCCCAGAAGTTGTCGGTTTAAGGATTTTAAGGGGAATGGAGCAGTCCAGTTTAATGGACTGGGTGATGCTGTTGCTGCTCTGGAATGGATAACAGCCACAGAACGGACATTCCGAATCAGTGATTGTGCTGAGAAGGATATGGTCCGGTTCGCTACTGCTATGTTCACCAAAGACGCAGTAATGTGGTGGAATTCAATGGTGAATGCCTTAACAATGGAGAAGGTTTCTAGAATGACATGGGCTGAGTTTACTGAAATTTTCACTCAACAATACTGCCCGGCCGATGAACGCCGAAGACTAGAAGCTAAGTTCAAGACACTAATTCAGGGGACTAAGTCTGTGTCCCGATATGCGGTAGAGTTCACGAGGTTAAGTTTATTTGCACCTCATCAGGTTGATACAGAAGAGAGAAAAGTTACCCGATTTGAGGTTGGTCTTGATTTGGAAATCCGAAGAGTGATGAGCAACGTACGTTACCCCACGTTTGCTAGTCTGCTAGAAGCTGCCAGAAATGTAGAACAGATCCTGATTATGTCAGGATATGTGATGGGGTCTGCTGCTTGCGTCCCTTCTTGGTTCCCCTCTCCACATGTACTCGTCTCAATTCCTCGAAGAAGAAAGCCGCATAGTCAACATGGCGGTCAAAGGCAAAGCCGGTGAACATGGCTAAAACCTGAGCGGACGCAGAGTCATGGCCTGAGTGCTTTGCTGTGAAGCACTTGTTGATGACGTCTAAAAGAATCCGCCAATGAGATTGTAGATTCTTTGTGCGGAAATCGGAGGGTTTGGAGAGAGGGTCGTCGTAACCCAAGGTTTGGATTTCGGCTAGGGTTTCTGGGATGGAAGGGATGGGATCAAACTGAAGGCGGGATGGGAAATATGTTTCTGCGGGAAGGTGAATTATATGGCGTATGGCGGCAATGGTGATTTTGACTTGGACGCAGTCGATGGTGGTTGTGAAGAAGGGTTCGGCGTCGGGAATATATTGCAATCTGTTCTAGAATTGCTGCAGGTTTGGGGTTCTTTTGTGAGAATGGAGACGTCGAGCTGCCAGTTATGTGGTATAAACTCGACAAACTCGGCTTCTGGAAGGATGGATTGTTCGGGTAGTTGTGCGTTATTATTGGGAATGGGGGGATGGGGTAGGGTGAGGACAACAGCTGGTTCCATCATCCGGCAAAGGTGCATCAAGGTTAGAATAAAAGACTTTAAATGATAAGACATTGATGTGAAGTCTAGGCAAGTGTGAAATAGAAACTACCTGAGCTGTTTAGCATCGGGTCTTTATTAGTAGAATAAATTTCTACTAATAAAGTCCAAAGTCAATCGTCAATGGTGCACCTAAATTAAACTATTTTTGGATTTTTAAATTATAGTGAAAAAGCAATAATGTAAAAAAAGGTAAAAAAAAATGCTAAGTGTTGGAGGTCGGATGGTCCGAATTCGGATGAATAGTGCATCGAATTCGGATCAGGCCGAAATCCGGATGATGCATGAAATTGGATAGTTGGGGTCTGAATTCGGATGATGTGTGATGATGGGCCGAATTCGGATGGGGACCGAATTTGATAGTATGTGATGATGTGGATTTGAACGAATTCGGATGTAGTGGTGATTTGGTCCGAATTCGGATGAAGGATCGGATGGAATGTATGCAATGGAACAAAAGACCTAATCCGGATGGAACACAAATTTGGATGAGGACCGAATTCGGATCACATCCGCGTTCGGATGAACACTAATGACATACTTAGACTAAATTCAATTTTTGAAAATTTTTGCAATACTATGAAGGACCGAATTCGGATCAACAGTGGTCATCCGAGATCGGATGAACAGTGGTCCGAATTCGGATCAACAGTGGTCCAAATTCGGATCAACAGTGGTCTGAATTTGGATTTTGTACTTTGAAAAATTTCAAAAATTAGTCTAAGGGGGGACATCCGAATTCGGACGTCCGAAATGCATGCAAGCAGTGAATGAGTTCATGCAAAATTAAACGTGAACAGTTAAAATCGACAAAAATGCATGAAATTAAAGATCCTAGTCTAAAAACACATAGGGAACATTTTTCCTAACTACAACTAAGTAAAAAAGAACACTTTAAGCTACCTAAAAAAAGTAAAAACCGAAAGCAAAAAGTAAGAAAAAAAATTGAAAATCAAACACATAATATAAGACATTAAAAGCTGAAATAAGGTTAAAAAGAAGTTACCTGATGATGCCGAAGGTGAATGAAGCAAGAAAATCGAAGAAAAATGAAGATCCAAAAGCTTGGAAATGTGGTTATGGAGGTCGGCGGTGGGAGAAGTCGAGAGAAAGAAGAAGATGATAGAAAGCTTGAAGATGAAGTAAAGCATTTGACCGGTTGACTCCCACTTTAAATGAGCGCGGGTCGGGTGCGGGTCAGAGGATCCGCGCCCAAACATAGAGTGGGCCGTCGGTTTTGTTCATTACAACACACATAAAGAAAATAAAAATTATTGGGCCTTAAATAAAATATCAACAAGAGAATTAATTAAAAAGATGTGGCCCAATTTATTAATCTTTTTGTGCTTTTCTTAAAAAAATAAGCAAAAACAAAATAAAATTTTTTTTTATATTTTTCTTTGAACATTTAAGTTAAGATAAAATAAACTAGACTAAAATAAAATAAACTAAAATATTTTTGAGTTTTTGATAAATTTGAATAATTAAAATCTTTTTGGGATTTTCCGATCTATTAAGTTAAACTTAAAATTAAATTAAAATATGACCAACCTAAAATTTGAAATTTAACTACAAAAATTAAAAAAAAAAGAAACAAAGAATTATAAAAATTAACATAACTATACTCCCCCTCAAATAGATACATGTTCCTTTCCTTTTCTTTTTCAGATAAAGTTTGTGAACCTCTTTAGCCTTAAAGATACAGACAAACCTGGATAATATTTGCGTCCCACTCCGTGATGAACAATTCACACAGCAATTTGTCAGGATCATTAATTATAAAAACTGTACACAGATAAGGAAATATTTGAGTTTCAATTTTGTGACACAATCCTTAAATTTAAATAACAGATTTTTTCTAAAATAAAGGAATTTCAATCATGAGAGATTGAAATAGAATTAAATTAGACAATATATGTAATTTAATTGGAAGGCGGATTCAACATGCCGATATGGGATACTAAAAACTGAAAACGAGGTTCGTCTAAAGCTTTAGTAAATATATCCGCAAGTTGATATTCCGTGCCAACAAAATACAACTCAATGGTTCTCTTTTCTACGTGATCTTTAATAAAATGATACCTGATATCTATGTGTTTCGTTCGAGAGTGCTGCACGGGATTGCAAGAGATGGCAACAGCACTCCAAGAATCGCAGTAAATCGAGATATTGGTGAGTGAGAATCCATAATCGCGTAATTGTGTTCTCATCCACAGCAGTTGAGAGCAACAGCTTGCAGCTGCTACATACTCAGCCTCAGCTGCGGATGTTGAAACATAATTCTGCTTTTTGGAGGACCAACTCACCGGTCTATCTCTCAAGAACTGTATTCCTCCCGACGTGCTTTTTCTGTCAACTCTACAACCTGCAAAATCAGCATCTGAAAAAGCGGTAAGATCGAAATCGGTTCCCTTTGGATACCATAGACCAAGATCGGGTGTACCCTTAAGATAACGAAAAATGCGTTTTACAGCAGTTAGGTGTGATTTTTTCGGGTCGGCCTGAAATCTAGCACAGAGACATGTTGAAAACATTATATCCGGCCTACTAGCAGTCAGATACAGTAAGGATCATATCATCCCTCTGTAAGTTGTATTATCGACACTTTTCCCAGAATGATCGGTGTCTAACTTACAGTTGGAGGCCATGGGAGTTGCGATACTCGTGCAAGAGTCTAACTTATACTTCTTGAGAATGTCAAGAGTGTATTTCGACTGGTTCACAAAATTCCCATCTTCAAATTGTTTGACTTGTAATCCGAGGAAAAAATTCATTTCCCCCATCATACTCATCTCGAACCTGGACCCCATTAGGGCTGAAAAATCCTTACAGAAATTACTGTCAGTAGATCTAAATATAATGTCGTCGACATATATCTGTACTAGCATTATATGTGGGCCTTCCCTTTTAGTGAACAGAGTTGTGTCCACCACACCTTTACAGAAACCGGCAGAAATAAGGAAATTAGAAAGACTATTATACCATGTGCGAGGTGCTTGTTTTAAACCATAGAGGGCTTTATCTAGCACATAAACATGGTCAGGTTTATGTGTGTCAACAAAGCCTTGTGGTTGTTCAACATACACCTCTTCGTTAAGTTCACCGTTTAGAAAGGCAGTCTTGACATCCATTTGGCACACCTTGAAGTCCTTGTGTGCCGCGTATGCCAAGAAGATTTCATCACTTCGATCTGTGCAACTGGAGCGAAGGTCTCGTCATAGTCTATCCCTTCTTATTGTCGGTAGTCTTTGTCAACAAGTCTCGCTTTATTCCTTATCACAATGTCGTTCTCATCTCGTTTGTTCTTAAAAATACACTTTGTTTCGATCACTGTACGGTCTTTTGGTTTTGGAACTATCCGCCATACTCTTAGCTGTTCAAACTGGTTGAGTTCCTCTTGCATTGCAACTATCTAATCTGGATCTTTTAGGGCTTCATCCACACGAGCGGGCTCTATCATGCTAAGGAATGATGCGAAGAGACATTCATTAGCAGACGCCCTATGAGTTTGGACTCCTGTTGAAACATCACCAATGATTTGTCTATTGGGTGACTTTGGGTCCATTTAATCTCGTGTGGACGGGGTGCTCGGGAAGGAATCTCAGTTGTTAAGGTGGGGATGGATGAAGATTCATGGTCAATGGTTTCAAATGATGGTACCACTGGTTCCGGTTCGATTTCCAAGTGTTCAGGTGAAGGAAGGATAGTTGGTATTATATGTGAGGGTATTATAGGAGTAGATTTAACTGCGGATGTATCGGTGGATGATGTTGATGGATGAGGGTATGATGTGGATGAAGATGGAGCAGATAAACTTTGTGGCGCAGTGGAATTGGAAGGATTACCTACATTATTGACAACATTAGACACATTAGCATCAGGACCGAAAAATTCTATGTAAAAAGGATCAAACAAATTAACCAAATCAGAAGAAGAAAAAGAAATGGGGTTATTTGAAGAGTCTCCAGGCATTTGAGTAATGCGAAGTCCTGTATGATCAACTTCGGGTGCCAGTTCAGCCAACTCATCAAATGTGACATGCACACTTTCATTGACTGATCTGGTTCGGGTATTGAATGCGCGATACGCCTTCAAATTGGATGAGTATCCAATGAAGATCGCTTCATCCGCCTTTTCGTTAAACTTCCCGAGGTTGTCTTTATCATTCAGCACATAGCACCTGCAACCAAATACATGTAAGTACTTGATAAATGGCACTTTATTCAAATAGAGTTGGTAAGGAGTTTTGTTAAAGCGCTTATGGATAATGCAACGATTTTGTGTATAGCAGGCTGTTGATACGGCTTCGGCCCAAAAGAACGGAGGTAGCTTCGAGTATGTTAGCATTGTACGAGCGGCTTCCACAAGCGTATGGTTACGCCTTTCCACGACCCCATTTTGTTGTGGCGTTCGAGCAGCAGAATATTGATGCTGAATACCTTTGGATTGAAGGAAGCCCTCAACTACCGAGTTCTTGAACTCCGTGCCGTTATCATCTCTGATTGATTGCACTGACAGCTGCTGTTGGGTCTCGACACTCTTGATAAAATCTATGATTTCTTGAGCTGTCTCGTCCTTGGATCGCAAGAACCTGACCCAAGTATATCGTGAATAGTCATCAACGATAACCAACACATATCGCTTCTCGTTTATGCTCTGTGTCCGCATTGGTCCGCATAGATCCATATGAAGTAACTCCAATACTCTTTTTGTTGATGGTTCGGGCTTTGGTTTGTGAGATGATCGTTTCATTTTTCCTTTCTCACAAGCTCCACAATGATGGTCCTTTTAATAACGCAATTCAGGGAGACATTTGACCATTTGTTTTGCAGCCAGCTTGTTGATATTGTCAAAGTTCAAGTGGGATAATCTTCGCTGCCACAACCAAGAGTCTTTTGAAGAGGCTTTTAATAAGAGGCAAATGTTATCCTTTACTATTAGCTTGGCTACGTCAATGGTGTAGAGGTTAGTGTTTCGGGAACCAGACAGGATTTCTTTTCCATCCATACTCCTTACACTGCAGTTCTTAGCTCTAAACGTTACTTTTAGTCCTTTGTCACAGAGCTGTCCTATGCTAAATAGATTATGTGATAATCCCTCAACATAGTCAACGTCCTTGATGAGTAGATTATTTAGAACTAAGTCCCCGTATCCTTTGATATGAGCCTGATGGTTGTTTCCGAATTTTACCGTTCCGCAATACTGTTCAACTATGTTGGACAGCACTTCTTTTCTTCCCGTCATATGCTTAGAGCAACCCGAATCCATATGCCAAATGGATTTAGCCTGAAAGCAAATAAAATCATACAATGAAAAACTATACGCATTCAACGACATCCATTCTTAATTTAAAATCAAACCGTGTTCTGAACCGAGATGTTCAGAAAACGTGATGAGTTAAGACCAGGTCCTGAGCTGTGTGCACAGAAGCCAAACGTGTCGGTTTAAGCACAACCGACAAGCAAAAGAACGTGTCCTAGTCTATCGTAACTAGAAGCCATTTTATTGAAGAGTGGGTCTTGATCAGAAGTAACCAAGAACCATCTGCATAAAGATCACACAACTTTAGGTACCCACCTCAACATGGGTCCCTTTTTTTTTAGGAGTTCCAGATTTATATGGCACGTGTACAGAGTTAGGAACCCATTTAGCAGTTGTGTGTGGTCCGGATGCATAACCCTTTGGAATCCATTGAAGATTGGATTTATTGGGCTTTGGAACCTTAGGCGATGAAATTGCCTTCGGTGTTTGACTTTTTGAGACCTTTTTGACCTTTGCTTTGGTTTTGGGCCTTGGCAACGGACAAGTCTCAATTTTATTTGAGGCCGATGATGCAACATTTTTTGTTTTCTTTTTCCGAATTCGTTTAACAGGATATGGCACGAAAGCATTCATTTTTGGAACCTGTCGTCTGTAGCGAGTTGGACATAGACTAAATAAATCACTAATAGAGTACTTTAAAGAAACAATAGAATTCGGTACATCATTACACACATTATCACACACATTGTTACACATACTGTATTTAGAGATTACAGACATCCTATCTCTAGTAAAAAATTCATTTGGCATTATAGCCTTCTTCACAAAAAAACTCGAAAAATCCAGCATGGTGGTTTTTGGAACTCTTCTACATAATCTGTAGGAACAAAACGATTAGAGTCAGTAAGCATGGAAGATTTAGACTTGACAGAATTTTCTTTTTGTTGGTGAGTGGGTTTCTTAATAGACTTGGATTGGATCTGAGTCTTTTTAGAAACCTCATTTTTAAACGGTTTTGAATATTCACCTTTATAAATGAAAGAAGAAGTTTCAGCTTTAGCCTTACCTTTATTTGATGACACATATGGAATTTTGGTTGAATGAGAAACTGTTTGTTCTTTTGAAAAATCCTTCAATTTTTGAGAAACCATTTCAAAATTTTCTCTGTAGACTGTTAATTCCACAGTTTGTTGAAAAGATTGATTTACCAATTTTTCTTCGCTCTTAAGAAAAGCATTTTGAAGATCAAGAGCTTTCTTTTGAGACGACTTCAATTCCTTTTCTAAAACATTAATTTGATGTTGAAGAACTTTTGTGGGAATATAAAGTTGAGGAATTGGTTTTACAGATTCTGTTTTCAATTCAGCATCTGAATACGTTGACAAGTAGTCTTCCTCTAAAGTGGGTACTCTAGATGGATAACTCTTGTTAAGTTCTTCATATTGAAAAGAAATTTCTTTTTCTTTATGTTCAACACGTTTCTCATTCTCTTGGTTTAAAACTTCTTGTGATGACTCAAAAAAGAAAGATTTAAGTCCGGCTCCCATATAATTCATGTCATAAAATAACGGTAAAACTTTTTGTGCCTTTTCCAAATATTTAGGATTTTTAAAACCGATTCCTTGTTTAGAATGGTAAAACCTAGTTTCTTTGGGCTGATTTAAGTGGATAGTTTGTTCTGTCTGACCACTTTTTAAAAATGCATCGTCAAGGGTCTTTATTCGTGAGTACAAACTTATCCTTTCTTCTTCAATCATTTTATGTTTTTCTAAACTGTCTATATTTTCCATATTTACCATATCTAACTGTTTTGTAAGTACAGAAATTTCTTCTTTTAACGAGAGTTTTCTTTTGATAATTTGTCCACACTAGATTCAAGATATATATTCCTGTCCTGAACATCTACTTTTTTGATTAACATCTATACACACTTTGCAGTTTCAGCATTTAACCTTGCTTGAAGATCAAGGATATGTGTGTGCAATGTACATTCATTATTTACAGATAAATTATTTACATGTTCTGGAATGTAACAGGAATATACCTCATTTGTCTCTGAACCAGATGAAGACAATTCGGGATCGTCGGTTGTGGTCATCAGACATGCTGGTGGATTTTTCAATGTCTCCCCCTCAGCAGCATGATCTGAAGTCTCAGCATTGGAAACGACACAGTGCTCCAACCTTAAACGATCAACCATATAGCAGTTTTTGCCCTTATCATCTTCCTCGTCGGTATCATCAGCATCCCTGTAGTCTTCTGGGCGACGAGGGCCATTGTGTCTGTTCTCTTCTTCGCGGCCTCTAGCTTTCTCTCGTAATAGTTGACGTCTCTGTCAAATTTGTTGTTGCACTCTCGAGCAAAGTGGCCCGGTTTCCCACATTTGTAACAGAGACGCTCTTCTGTGGCTTTCGGTTCATCGTCCTGTGGTCTCTCCTCTCTTCATTCAGCCGGCCTCTTGTCAGCGCGGCGATGTTCTCTGCTATCATCTCTCCTTCTTTCCCTTCTCTCATGCTCTCTCTTCTCATCTCTGCGGTCGTCCCGACGATCATCCCGACGATCGTCCCTTTGATCATATTCGCGCCTGTCGTCCCTGCGATCCTTGCGCCTATCGTCTCGCCTTTCATAGCGGTGATCATCTTGATAGTCGCGTCTATCGTCATACCTTCTATCATCCCGATCATCCCTTCGGTAAGCGTCCCGGCGATAATCCTCGCGTCGTTCATCCCTACGGTCATTAGAGTACCTCCGCGGACCAGTGTCATAACGGAGTTGATTGTTAGTCTTGTTTGAAAACCTTCGCTGTTGGAGACGATTGGTCCACAAGGCTATTTGTTCCTGAATTGATGCCTCTTCCTCATCAATTATCTCTCGTGGAGGAGAAGCATACTTGCACTGTGATGACGATGAACCTGGAACAAAGGATGGAGTTGGAATATTCGTGTTGGTAATCAAGTCTAGTGAATCATTGGGTTTCATTCCAGTGTTGGCTGATAGCAGCAAAGATGCCAATTTGATTTGCCATCAGTTTCTGTTGATCCACATCCCCTTGATACTTCTTCAGCTCCTTGAAGACGACATTGATGGATACCTTAGGAATGTTCAGGACAGGTTTTGTGGCCCGGCGTGCGATCTGCCACTCGGGGGCTAGGACGCAAAGAACTGGATGTTTATGTCATCCCTCTCCTTTTTAATGTGCAGTTTGTTCAATACATTCAGGACCGCACAAAACCTTGTAAACGTAGCTTGCAGAGATTCTCCGTCTTTGGATCGGAATTCTATAAACTTAGCCTTGGCCCCCTCAATCTTGGCGCGATCATCAAGATCTGCCCCCAGCATTTGTACCTCCAATTCGTCCCACATTTCTTTGGCAGACATTTTGCTGTCTACGCCAACCAAGATGTCAGTGGGGAGGGTCTGATAGATCAAATATTCGGCCCTTTTATCGGCATGCTGCCTGTCTCTCTCGGCGTCATTAGCCGGTTCTCGTTCAACTTTTGATGCTAAGACAGGGGGTCAGCCTCGGGTCTGGCTGCTATTTCCCGATAATAGATCACGGGACCCTCGGAGATGGACTGAAGCATTAAATTCCCAAGCGGTTGCATTCCAACGAATTTGAGGAACCGGGATTTCCATTGTTCATACTCATCTTGATAGAGAACAGGTGGTCTGTTCTCATATCCGAGTACGAGAGCTTCGCGAGACATGAGTTTGGTGCTGATTAAAAATATAAGATCTTAAAGGTGGAAACTTGAAACGGATGGGCTGGACTACGGAAGAATAGCACAATGGATGGTGCTAATTCGGATGAAATACTAATTTCGGATGAAATGGAATTCGGATGGGCAACAATACGGATGGACAGTATGTCGGATGGGCAGCAGTTCGGATGAACACTGGTTCGGACAAGGACCTAATTCGGAAGAACTTTGATTTCGGATGGGAGACCTAATTCGGATGGGGCCGAATTCGGACAACAGTTGTGACTTCGGATGAACAGAGGGTACTCTGGATGACTGATGGAACCGAATTCGGATGGTCCGAATTCGGGTGAACAGTGGACAGGCACTTCGGAAAATGTCCAGGAAGGGGACCGAATTCGGATGGTCCGAGTTCGGTTGGTCCGAAATGGAGATGGTCCGAAGCGGGAATTTAAAATTTAAAGCACAAGTCCAAAATAGTAATATGAGGATGCCTGATCTGAACTTTGGATGGTCCGAAGTTCGGATTGGACCGAATGAGGGTCCGAAACGGGCAGAGGGTGGTCCGAAATACACCTAAGGCTGGGCCGAATTGGACCGAAATGAGGTCCGATCTAGGGTTATATATGGTCCCGAATTGGGATCTAAATTGGTCCGAAATGCTACAGTGGAAGGTCCGAATTACAGCAGTTTTTAACAGGTTTTCTAAGACAGAACAGGTCAGATGTCTATTTTAGCAGATTTAAAGCCTAAAAATGTTTCTAAATGATTGGGTTAGTATTTTAAACACTTTTGATGATTTAAAATAAACCAAAACACTTAAAAATCAGTAAAGAACAAGCTAAAACCCACTAAAAACCCATATTTTTAAACTTTTCAAAATACTCGATTCTTGAGGATTTGGATGGAAAGATGGAAATTAGAGAGCTCGAAATCAATATATGATGATATTGTGATGATTATAATACTATAATAACACAAGAAAAAGAAGATTTAACCGATGGAGATGGTGATGAACTCAAAGAACAAGAAGAAAACCCCAGCAGAATCCGTGAAAAAGCAAGTTGAAATCCACCATTGAGGCTCTGATACCAATTGTAAATATGTAATCCCATATATATTCAGCACCTTTATAATCTTTCTCAAATCCCAAGAAGAAACATGCTCAATAATTAGGAAATGATGAATAAAAGACAATAAGAATATTGAGAGTAAATGCAAGATGGAGGCTGTGATATTTTCAATTGTTTCAACCGTGTGTTACAAAAAGAAACCCTAGGAGCTATTATAGCTCCATTTAATTAACTATGGAGCAATGACAACTTTGACCCCTAGACTTTTACATTGAAATACATTACAAGGAAATAAATACAAAGCTAAATGCTAAGTAAATAATTATTACAAAATAACTCCATATGATCAAAATTAAATGTCTAACATCCAGGTTTATCCTAAATCCTATTTAGAAGTTGCCTTAATTTAAATTAAGTGTTTATCCTAAAGGTTTTTGAAAATCATAATTTATTAGGATAAACTTGTACTATCCTAGGTTTAAATTTTGAGGATTTATATGGTTATATATATAGGTTTCGGATTTAATATATATAGTTAATAATTAAAAGTTTCTTATTTAATCTATTTATTAAAACCGAATATATATATATATATATATATATATATATATATATATATATATATATATATATATATATATATATATTAATTTATACCCTAATATTTTAAATTGTTTAAAATATACCATGTATTTTAAAATGTTTTAAATAGACCCCTTAATTTTAAAAGTTTAAAATTAAACCCTAAGATTTAAAAGACATTTATATATGTATCATTAATTATATATATATATCATTTAAATCTAATTAGATCGTCTATAAATTGATAAATCGGCTCACTCATAGTGAGTAAACTATAAACGAGGTATAAGGCGGGTCGCTTTGCTTCCCTAAAGGAGTAGGTTTTTAACAGCTTCGGGCTGACCTGACTCCTCCGCTCCGCTGTGCGTTCAATGGAGCTACCGAGGACTTTTGATAGGATGATGTTCAGATTAAATCCAAAGTACTAAAAGAAAATCCCGTTTTATTTATATCAAAAGTGAATTAGTATGCTAACCCATGAAAAATGCAAATCTCTTATATGTACTGTTAGTGGAGCGTGTGTGGTTTACCGGCACACTAATGTCAGGACATATTAGAACGTGATGTAGGACTCGCGATTCCCGTACTGATCTGTGCCGGGTCTTACACAGTTTTGCATGGTCAGATTCACCATCTTGTCCATGATCCTCGGCAACCCAGTCACGGATGGTAGATGAGCATAACCGAGATTAACATGCCATTTATAAGATTCAATGCATCTCAAAAGATCTAGGAATTTCATAGAGATTGAAATCGACAAGAGATTTGTCATTTATAAGATTCGATGCATCTCAAAAGATCTAGGAATTTCATAGAGATTGAAATCGACAAGAGATTTGTCCACCAAAAATAAATTCGCGGCGTAATTACAGCGAGCCTTTTCATAAAATGAATGGAAAATATGGATCCTAGCCTTAATTCAAATTGGGTAAATTGTTTAAGGAATACTTCACACTAACTAAAACTTTATCTCACAGATGTCTACTTCTAATGGTACACGCACTCCTTCTCCCAACTGTTAGTGCATCCTGTGTGACGATAGCAGTCTAAGTATAGACAATATTTTGTAGTAGTCAATTTGTTTCTTATTGCATATTAACAAGTGTTTGATATATGTTTTTTTGTTATATGTTTGAATATATATCTTTGATATTGATTGTATATATGTTTGAACATAGTGTAATGTGTTACAATAAGTTCAAACATAAGTTCAAAGATATGTTCAAACATAAGTTCAAACATAAGTTCAAAGCATAGGATTCGAATTTGTAGAGGACAAGTTCGAAAGGCCTTGGGTTTATTCGAACTTGTCCTAGGCAAATTCGAACCCGATGTTATAATTAAGGGTTAATTCGTTTAATTAACAAGTTTTTGCGAAAGATTAAGCAGAGCTTTAGCAAGGGTGATCTCGAACTTGCATGTCTCAGAGAGTTTGTTCTTGGAGAGAATCACGTGTCGGGACGTTCCGTTGTTCGTCTATCACAATGTGTGTCTCCATGTTTCGTGTGCGTGGTCTATCCGTCAAGCCGCTAACGAGGATTTCGCACTCGTTGGACGGCGTCGCATCAAGATAGGATCCGTAGGAAGGCGACCTTACAAGTGGTATCAAAGCAATTAGGGTGTTCGTGGTGTTCTTCGTGTTCACAAGCAACATCAGTGGTTTCTTGACGTTTTTGGAAGGGAAAATCACTCTTTGGGTTAATTTTTCGAGTTATTCAAGCAAGATAACGTGGAAAAGTTCATATTAGTTCATCATTTTGGTCGAAATCATAGTTTTTAATCCTAAAAAGTTTGGTTTAAACTGAAAAGTTGAAAAAATCGAACTTTTGGCCGTTTTTCGAACTTGCGGCGCTCGAACATAGGAGGTATTAGGGTTTGTTCGAATTTACCCGAAATTCGAATTTGTCAGCATATACGCTCCTCCTCAAATTAATAGGGTTTATTTCGAATTTGACTGCAATTCGAATTTGCTATATTCGAATTTGTCTAAGTTCAAACTTAGCATAAACTTTGAAATTGTCATTTTTTTCGAATTTGTTGATTTCAAACTTAATTTTGAATTTATATTCAAACGAACTTAATATTAATCAAATTTGAATTTACTCAAGTTCGAAAGGGTTAACTTAAATTAATTTCAATTTAAATTAATTAAGTTTTAATTCAAAAAAAATTTAAGAAACAATGACAAGTTTGCAAAAGTTTATTGAAATGGACCATGAAGTCGGTAAGGCAAATTCACCATCCAAGCTGATGAGGTTGGAAGATTATTATTGGTGGAAGGATAGGTTTGCCGACTTTGCTCATTTTAATGATATGTGGATGTGGATTTGTATCGACGAGTGATACATTCCACCTACTCACGAGTTTGAAGGTCGTCAGCGAGTCCTTACTTATCAGAAGATGAAGGATGACGACAAGAAACTATATGAGGCAGACAACAGAGAGTTTTCTATAATCCGCATGGCACTACCTCAGGAAATCCTACAGACATTTAGAAATCGTCAAACAGCAAAAGAGTTGTGGGATGAACTAGAGAAACGGTGTGAGGGAAATCCAAGGGTTAGGAAAGGTAGAACGGAGATGCTCAACCAGCAGTTCGCAATTTTTAAGGCGCTGAAAAACGAAAAGTTGGATGAGACTATAACAAGGTTTTATCACTTGTTGACAGAGTTAGACAATCACGATGTCGAGTATCGTGAATTAGAGAAGATTGAGAAGCTTCTGGATGCTTTACCAGCAAAATAGGAGACGTACGTAGCGCTGATAAAGCATGATGAAGAGAAATTTGAGACTCTAACTCTAGAAGGAGTCTTTTGAACGCTGAGAGCTTATAACTTTCAGTTGCTTAAGAAGGAGAAGAAATATGACCAAGTATAGGATCCAGACATGTATTTTGGGAAGTCCAAACCTTCAGTCGCAGGTGAACTTAAAACAGCTACAACATTCTACACGGGCGAAACGTCGACTCCAGTAGAAGTAGACGACTCAGGGAGCCGAGCTTTCTTAGGGTACACAAAACCGGAAGAAAAACCGACTCAATCCGCATCCACTTCTCAAAAATACACAAGGATGCCAATGAGCGCAAAATCAGCTGAAGATCACTGAATCTGTTGGCTTCATTTGTCGCCGCGTACGACAATTGCTTTCAAGGTAAAATAAATGATCCTGCGCTATGGGACGAGGACTATGATCAGGTGGATCCTTATGATTTGGAAGAAATGGATCTTCAATGGCAACTGGCCATGGTGACTCAGAGAGTCAAGAGATTTATAAAAAGGACAGGCATAAATCTGAACGTTAGCAATAATAAATTGGATTCGACAAATCCGAAGTTAAGTGCTACAACTGCCAGGGGTTAGGACATTTTGCTCGAGAGTGTCAAAGACCCAAGGTTGAAAACAATCAGAATCAATCTCATGGGAGATATCAGTCTGCTAATTCGGGAAATCAAGCGAACATCGCTGGTCTGTTAACCAACGTATCATCGGACAAACAGCTTGATGGAACGTATGATTGGAGTACACATCTAGAGACTAATGCTAGAGCCTTCATGGCTGAAGTAACAGAGTCTGAGGATGTCCGAGCAGAGGAAATAACTAAGGACAAAGAACAGAATGATACAAGTCCTATGTTAGTGGAGAAGTCAGAAAATCAGACAGTTCTAGAGTTTGTCGTGCAGATGGCTAACGTGGAATCTGATCACTCAAAGGTAACTCTGAACTCTTTTACATTCCATTACTTATGTGTTTTATGTGCTACTTCCAACGATAGATTAAATTTGGTGCTAGAAACACATAGTAATTTAACTGCTCAAATTGAATCATTAAAATCAGACAATACTAGCCTTCTTGATGTTAAATAGGATCTTAGGGAAAAGCTAAATGCAGACGCTCAAGATTTAATAGTTCTTAAAGACAAACTACGTGAGCAGTGTGTCAGGATAGAACTGAGGTATGAGCATGTTGAGGCTTTGACCAAGCAACTAACTATTAAATAGGTAGAGCTAGCTGAAGCAAAGGTTAAGGTTGCTGAGGTAAATAGTAAATTAGAAAAGTTTAGGAACTCTTCACTGAATCTAGGGAAGATCTTAGATGCACAATGTCAGTCTAAGAAACCAATAGGTTTAGGGTATAAAAAGAGTCCTCCAACTTTTAATTATAACTATGTGCCTCAGCCTCAGGATAAAACTGATAAATCAGTTGAGTCAGAGGTAACAACTGAACCTGTATCTGAGTCTGATAAGGAAAACGCAACTAAGGTGAGTAATAACAATGCCACGATTAAGAAAGTCAAATTTGTGCAGTCTTCTAGTGATAACATTCTGGGGGAAGCTAAACCTAACTTTAATAATAAAAAAGAAGATACAATCACTGTAGTTGAGAAGAAAGAACATGACACTAGTGAGACAGCAAAGTTAAAGGGCACTCATAAGAAGTCTATTGACAAAATATCTTGTTTTAGATGTCATGAAAGGGTTCATGTTGATTCTAGTTGTCCATGTAAGAAGGTAGAATCTACACCTAATGTTGGAAAGGCTGAACAACATAAACCTTCACCAAGAATAGCAAGCACAAGTGGTTCTCAACACACTGAGAAGATTGTGCAAGCCACACCAAAGGCTGCTGTTAGACAAACACCTGTGTCAGGTAGACCAAATGAAGTGATTAGGACTAATTCACCGAATAGAGCCCCTAATCAATCTAGGTCAGGACATCAACAAGTCTATAGGAGTACAACACCTAGAAGAGCTTACACTCCAGTTAGGTCACACACTTCTGTAAGACATCAGACACCAGGCAGTGCCCAGGGATATGAATCTGAAATGCCCTATAATAGAAATTATTCAAGGGCTCCACAACAAACGCCTAACCAAAGGCGAAGAGTGAATTTAAATCCCTCTGTCCCACAACAGGTTCTCAGTCAAACACCCAAGTCACCTGAAAGGAGAGATGGGTTTTTGAAGGAGTTCAAGTATGTGGATGAGAACGGTATTACCAAGTCAGTCATGGCTTGGGTTCCCCGTGATAACTAACTTGTTTTCTTTCATTTGCAAGAGTTAAATACAGGTCTTAACAACAAGTGGTTCGTCGACAGTGGTTGCTCTAGACACATGACTGGGGAAAGGAGTCTGCTCACAGACTTCAAGGGAGGGAACAAGGGTTTTGTATCATTTGCGGGGAACAAAGGAGGAAATATCACTGGAACAGGAGTGATTACTAATGGGACTATCCCACTTGATCAAGTATATCACCTTGATAGACTTGCTCATAATCTCATTAGTGTCTCTCAGATCTGTGATAAGAAGAATTCAGTGTTATTTACTGATTCTGAAGCGTTAGTGCTGAAGCCGGGATTCAAGATACCTGAAGAGTCGAATATGATGAGAGCCCCAAGGAAGAACGATTTGTACATGCTGGACATGAAAATCTCTGATTCATCGATGAGAACTATCTGTCTGTTATCCAAAGCATCAGAGACCGAATCAGTCTTATGGCACAGACGACTGGCGCACTTGCACCTGAGGAAAATGAATTACATCACTAAACATGGACTGGTGCAAGGTGTCCCAATGAAGAGTTTTCAGTTTGAAGACAAGTGTGTACCGTGCAAGAAAGGCAAACAACACAAGAAGTCACACAAGTCAAAGACTCGGAACTCTATATTTGCCACTTTCGATTTGTTGCATATGGACCTGTTCGGACCAATCAACAAAAGGAGTATAGGTGGTAGTTGGTACTGCTTAGTTTTCACTAATGATTACTCACGATTTTCATGGGTTTTCTTTTTAGGTACGAAGGACGAGACAGTTGCAAAGTTGATTGGGTTATTAGACCAAGTGGAAAACTCCTACGTGACGAGGGTAAAATATATCAGGAGTGATAACGGAACCGAGTTTAAAAACACTGTAATTGGTGTATATTGCCTATCTAAAGGCATAGTGCATCAATTTAGTGCACCTTATGAGCCCAACAAAATGGGGTGGCAGAACGAAAGAACAGGACTTTGATTGAGGCAGCAAGGACCATGCTCTCGGATTCAAAGCTTCCTACCATGTTTTGGGGGGAGGCAGTGAATACCGCTTGTCATGTTTTAAAGCGGGTCCTTACTGTCAAATCATTGAACAAAACCTATTATGAAGTTCTGAATAAAAGACCACAAAATTTAACTGGCTTCGAACCGTTTGAGGTACCATGTACTTTAATGAAAACAAACATCAACCTAAGTTTGGTGAAAAGGCTGACGAAGGGTATTTCCTAGGTTATGTGCCTAACTCACCAAATAAACGGGTTTTTAACAAAACAACTGGTACAGTAGAGATTGTGTATAACATTGATGTAACAAGTTATACACATGAACCCCAAACTGGTCTAGAATGGATATTTGATTATGTCAAATTGTTTGAATCATTTAACATTCCTTTGGATGGAAATGAAGGTACAATTGAACATGACTTAACGTCATTAAATCTGAATGATGATGGTCAAGGTTTTCCAAAGACGAGGATTCCATCAACTTCTGAGCCTACATCGACAGAAGATGAGTCTCCAGCAGAGAATGATTTTGAGTTACCTACAAACGAGAATCAGGATACTAATTCTAACTCCGAAGACAGTGATCATGAGGAAGAGAATGTAGCATCTGAAGTCATTCCCCTTGATAGGTGAAATAGGATTAGACTTAGGAGATAATCTTAGGGTCGATGAGATCGAAACATCGAGGATTAATAAGGATCATCCGGTTGAGAGCATCATAGGAATCCAAATGCTGGTGTGAGGACTAGGAGTAGTTTGAATAACAACACAGTGCTGTTGTCGATGATTAATGACTCCGAGGCTTTTCACACTTGCCTGTATTCATGTTTCATCTCGCAAGTAGAGCCAAAGAATGTGCAAATGGCACTGAAAGACAACTCTTGGGTTGAAGCGATGCAAGAAGAACTGTCACAATTCAGAAAATTGGAAGTGTGGGAGTTAGTTCCGTTACCTCGAGGAGAAGTTGCAATAGGAACCAAGTGGGTTTTTAAGTGCAAGAGAGATGATCTGGGTATTGTGACTCACAACAAGGCAAGACTTGTAGTAAAGGGTTTCAACCAAGAGGAAGGAATCGATTACAATGAGGTGTTTGCACCAGTGGCAAGGCTTGAGGCAATCCGTTTATTTCTGGCCTTTGCATCCTTCAAAGGATTTAAAGTTTATCAACTTGATGTAAAGAGTGCCTTTCTGTATGGAAAGGTGAAGGAGCTGGTGTACGTTGAACAACCGCCCGGGTTTACAGATCCAAAGTATCCAGACAGAGGGTATCGTCTTGATAAGGCTCTATATGGACTACATCAAGCACCAAGGGCATGGTATGAGACACTATCTACTCATCTTTTGGACAACAAGTTTGAAAGAGGAAGAATTGATAGTACACTGTTTGTGAAAAGAAAGGGTGAACATTTTATCTTGGTACAAGTGTACGTTGATGATATTATTTTTGGGTCATCAGACGAGCAGATGTGCAAATATTTCGAGAAGGTGATGAAGTCTAAGTTTGAGATGAGTGCTATGGGAGAGTTGAACTTCTTTATGGGTTTGCAAGTTGAATAGAGGAAGGAGGGAATGTTTATCCATCTGTTGAAATATGTCTACGACATTCTAGAGCATTTCAGGATGGAGGGAACAAAGTTGACTGCTCACTTTAGCACACCGATTCAAGTGAATCATAGTCTCAGACCGGGTACAGAAAGTGATACTGATGTGGATCCGACTCTATATCGGGCCATGATCGGGTCACCCATGTATTTTAACTGCTTCTAGACCTGACATTATGTCTGTTGTGTGTATTTATGCTAGGTTTCAAGCCAATCCGAAAGAAATGCATATGAAGGCTGTGAAGTGGATTCTGAGATACCTCTAGTCGAAATCGAAGCTGGGACTTTGGTATCACGCGGATGGTGATCTGGAATTGGAAGCATTCAGGATTCAAACTATGGAGGTTGCAGCTTGAACCGGAAGTCAACAACTGGAGGTTGTAAGTTCCTTGGACGGAGGCTCGTATCCTGGCAATGCAAGAAACAGACTTCAGTAGTTGTGTCAACGTGTGAGGCTAAATATGTAGCTGCTGTTAGTTGTTGTTCACAGGTTTTGTGGATACAGCAACAATTGCGGGATTACGGTTTGACTTACACTCATACTCACATTAGGATAGATAACCAATCTACTATTGTTATAACTAATAATCCAGTTAAACACAATGAAACAAAGCACATAGACATAAGACATCATTTTATACGTGATTGTGCTGAGAAGAACTTGATAAAACTGGTCAAAGTGGCAACGAATGATAATAATGCTGATTTATTCACTAAAGCTTTTGATAAGTCACACTTTCAATTGTAATCCAAAGTAACTTGACCTTAGTTAAGTAGAATCTATTTCCTTTTATAGTAAGTTGGTAGATTACTTTATTAGCTTTTTTTTATGAAAAACAAAAAAAAAAGAGAAAACAATAAAAGGCTCAAAAAAAGAGAATATTAGAAAAATGAGTTAAGTCTTAGAGGCATAGGTTCAAAGTGACGAAAATTAGCACAGTCGATACAATCTCTAATTGTTAAGCTTTTACACATGATGCACCTTAAACTCTAAGTGATATGCATTTTCTAGTTCGATGTGTTGGTAGGCATTATACACAAAGGGAATCTCAAAAGCTAATAAAGTATTCAAGAAAAAGTCATATGTGTAACTAACTTAGATGTATGACCAAATGGTCTTAAATTTTATGTTAGAGACATACAGACAATGATTCTAAATGAGGTATGCAAATTTTCTGGGGGATGTATAGCCACATCAGATACATCTTAAAGAAAAGAAAAGAAAATAAAATTTTGATAGTAAGGAGAGAGTCAAAACAAGTCACTTTGTTGTACGTAAGTACAAACCTGTTACCTCTGGTTTGACTCGAGTTAGCAAGATAAGTCGCTTTGTTGTACGTCAGTACAGAGCTGTCACCGCTGTCTTGCTAGCTTAAATAAACTTTAAGACAAACTAAGACACTTTGTTCTATGTAACTACAGAATTGTGTCCGATGTTTGGCTTTTAAAGAAAATTTGCAATACCGATAAGTTATAATCATTGTGTGTATGTCTTGATCATAAAAGTATGTCTAAGTATGAGACACGTAAGGTAGTTTCTTGATAAATAAAAAGGCAAAGGGATATTTCCAAGTGTAAAATGTTTAAAGGGAAAATCATACCAACAATCGACTTGGAATGTATATCACGACAAACAGTCAAAGGAATAAAAAATTCTTAAGTGTGAAAGTGTAATACTGAAAGTGCGTATTAACACCGCTATCTGATTGAACCCTCTTTGACTTTCTCGCCAAAAATATTCTCTTAGTGTATGTCGTAAAGTCTGTAAAAGTATTTTTGAGTAGCTTAAGTTTAAATTTTATTCAAACTTTTATTTCCTTTACTTTATTTAATTTTAATTTTATTTTATTTTGTCTTATTTTATTTTATTCTAAGTAGGAAAAAGGTCAAAGTTACTAGGATGCATTTTTCATTGAATAAAAAAATATTGCGTGAAAATCTATTGCTTGGTGTAAATAATTTTGCAAAGTTTGTAAAATTACGTTACACGAAAAACTTGAAAAACTTGAATTTTATTCAAGGATTTTCAAAATTTTCAATTATATTCGAATTTAAGACAAATTCGAATTAACCTTCGAATCTGTCAAGAAATTCGAATTTAATGCAAGTTCGAATACGGTTGGTATAAATAGGAAATAGTGAGTCATTCAATTCACCAACCTTCGAACTTATATCCGACGATTTCGAACTTAGTTCTTCGACTTTACCGTTTCGAGTTTATCACTATTTCTTGAAGTTTTGTTCGTTGTTTTCGAACCTACCAACACACTTAGGTATAATAATCAATATTATACAAAGTTTGGGTAATTTAGGACTCATTTAAAGAAAAAAATCGACTTTATATGAAGCTTTTTGGGTTTTAACTTTGTGGTTCAAAATCACAAGTTTTAACCGGTGAAACTTCAAATAAAGTACATATCACTTCGATTAGAACCCAATAGGACTATTTGATACTATTTTCTAACTCAAATGGGGGTTAAAATCATGGATTCATATTCGAAAGTGACCGACTTCGAACATGTTCACGATGTTCGAACTTGTAAGAAAATTCGAATTTGTTAAATATCGACAAATTCGAATTCAGTCAAATTCGAACATATCCTTTGAATTTGTTTTTAAATTCGAAATTTTTTATAAAATAAATTCAAACTTGTAGAAATTCGAATGTGTTGGAGTTCGATCTTATGTAAGTTCGAAATAAAGCAAATTCGAAATTAAACAAGTTTCATTTTTATTTTTCATTACTAATATTAGTTGTTGTTTTTATGTGCAGATATGGGTGATAGAGCTTTCTTCAATAAACATAACATGGTTATGTCTGTAGATCGAGAGCTACCTGAAGCTCAACCATTTCGACAAATGATGGAATTTTTGACGTATTCAAGGGTTGCTTACGCATTAACCCATAACGTGCAGATAATCTAGCCATATGTATGACAATTCTTGGAGCACCTCCAGGTAGACTGTTCCGTGACGCCGATAGTATTGCGAACAAGAGTTGGGGGGCAGCCCATTGTTTTCTCAGGTGATATGCTTTGTCAGGTACTTCAGCTAGGCTCCGAAGATCAGGAGGCGGGGCCCATTGATTTTCCAGTACAATAAGGAGGCGGTGCCCATTGATTTTTACGTATGGGATACGCCCAAGATATAACCAAAGCCTCGTATCTGAAGAGTGGCTTAATCGGGCAGTGGCGTTATTTGGTGCATGTGTTCATGGTTTGCTTTGCGCCGAAAAAGGCCCGTTTTGACTATATTGTGTCCAAGATGCAATCAGCTGTGATTGCATTGGTAGATAACAAGTGCTTCAGTTATTCAGAAATGTTCTTTGCTTAGTTTGTGCATCAAATCACAGCTCCTGTCCATGAAAGATTCTTGATCTACCCGCGCTTTGCAATGATGATTATACGCCACTTCTTGCCAAATCTGCCTCAACTTCTAGTTATTCACGGTGTGGCTATTATCGATAAGAGAATATTTGCTGGCTGCCAGTCGCACAATGCACGCAGGGCTGAGCAGGTCAGGCCACAAGTAGCACCGTTGTTCGGAGCAGTCATTTATCCAGATTTTGTGGCTCTGAAGGAGAAAACAGGGCAGGAGAGGCTCCTCAACTAGAGCAACCGCAGCAACAGCCACCACAACAAAAACAACCACAACAGCAACCGCGCAGGAGGCAAAGAGCTCCAGCAAGACAAATTCAGGCATCAAGTCCATCCTCCAGCAGACTTTCCGAGTCTACGGCAGCAGGTCCATCAACGGATGTTGCAGGCCCTTCAACCTTGGCCACAGAAATTGATCAAAGGGCAGAGACCCTAGAAGAAATATGGGCTCAAGGAACTAGGGCCTGCAAGACATCGCAACTGAACTGATTCATGATATATTGGGGCCTCCTAACAGTATCATGATATATTCAAAGACATTGATAAATATCAGCCACCCGAGGGTGAGGAAATGGACACTGAGGTCCCGGTGGCAGGAGTTACAGAAGAAGCTATGCAGACTGAGGCAGAAGGTCAACCTGTTGATCCGGCTGTCCGAATTGGCAGATATGGATTAAGAATAGTCGTCAGCACGCGAGAGATGACAAGAAGAGCGGGTGGGGATTCAGAGAATGATGACTATGATTTAGAATAGGAAGATGAAGTTCCTCTCGTGCCTAGGCATAGGGCGAGGAGGCACCGATTTATGCAGGGAGCTCCTTCCACCTCAGCTCATGAACCTGTAATACCAGCTGCTCAACCATCCATCACTCCATCACCAACTACATCCATTCCATCAACATCATCGACATTCATCGACAATCAGTGGTTTACAGAGCTGAAGGGAAAGGTGGATTTCCAGACAGTCCAAATTTTCCAGCTATCTACAGTAGTGACTGAACTTCAAGCCCACAATGCCAGACTTGATCAGGAAAATCCTGCATTGAGATCAACAGTAGCAGATCAAGCGTCTGAGATCAAGACAATGAAGACTCTCCTGGAGCAGTTAGTGAAAAATCTACAAGCTCAGGGGGAGAGTAGCTGCAAAGAAGCTGAAGTGTTTTAAGAAGAGATGATGACGACAATGATCCCAATGCTGGAAGAGAAGGTGAGCTAGCAGATCTTTCGACTGCTCAGCGAGCATCAATTCAGGGGGAGCCCAGTCAGTCTAGAATGGAAGAAGGAGTTGAAGGTGAAACTTCAAAGACCGTTGAGAGTGAAATGATTGAAGCTCTAATGGATATTGAAAAAGAAGAGGTAATGTTTGATTTTGAAGATGAGATTGAAGACCTTGAAGAAGGAGAATTCGTTCCTGAAGACTTTGCAGAATGGAAATCTGATGAAGAGGTTGTGGTAGACGAAGATGATGATGTAGATGAAGTAATCATCCCTTCACAACCTATAACATAACAGTATGTGCACAATGATCAAAATGTGATTGACATAGAAGAATTTAAGTTGGCATCTGTGGATGATTCAGAGTTTGATACAGCTGATAAAGAGCAAAGCAGAGAAGAATTGATAAATCTTTGGTTCCGTAAGGAAGAAAAGAAATCAGAGATGAAGATGAAGAAGAGGATGAGAGTACCAAATTGTTAGTACATCCTGTGTGACGATAGCAGTCTAAGTTTTGATAGCATTTTGTGTAAGTCAAGTAACTTGGTATTGAATATTGAATAGTGTTTGATATATGTGATTATGTGTGTTTTTATATTGGTTGTTTGTATGTTTGAACTTGATGTAATGTATTACAAGAAGTTCAAACATAAAGTTCAAAGATAAATTCAAACATAAGTTAAAACATAAGTTCAAATATAAGTTTGATATGTGAGGTTCGAATTTGAGGTAAATTCGAATTTGTCAAAGAGGACAAATTCGAATGAGCCTTGGGCCTTATTCGAATTTGTCCTAGACAAACTCGAATCTGTCAGTATAATTAAGGGTTAATTCGATTAATTATCAGACTTTTGCAGACGTTTATTAGAGCGATTAGCAAGGGCGATCTCGAACTTGCAAGTTTCCAGAGAGTTGTTTCCGAGAGAATCATCGTGTAGGGGCGTTCGTAGTCGTTCGTCTATCACCGTGGTAGTCTCCGTGTTTCCGTGTGTGAGATCTTACCGTCAAGCCACTAACGAGGATTCCACACTCGTTGGACGGTGTCGCGTCGAGATAGATCCGTAGAGTCAAGACCTTACAAGTGGTATCAGAGACTTTGGGTGTTCTTCATGTTCTTCGTGTTCATAAGCAACATCCTAGGTTTCTTGACGTTTTGGACGATTAATATCACGTTTTTGGAGGTTATTCGAGTTTATCAAGTCAGATCTCGGAAAATACTTTGTAGTAGTTCAAGTTTTTGATCGAAATCAGTATTTTTACTCGTAAAAATATAGGTTTAATCTGAAAACTTGAAAAACTCGAAGTATTAGCCGTTTTTCGAACTTGCGGCGCTCGAGTTTATTAAGGAAGTATTAGGGTTTACTCATTTTCGAGTTTGTCAGAAAATACGCTCCTTTCGAGGTTCCTTAGGGTTTGATTCGAGTTTGGCCAATTCGAATTTGCTGGCTTTCGATTTTACTCTAAAATCGAATTAGGATTTCGAATTTATTTGAACCTTCGAGTTTGTCTATAATTTCGAACATAGTTGGACTTCAAACTTAATTTCGAATTTAATTCCAAACCAGTTTAAAATTAATTAAATTTGAATTTTTTCAAATTCGAAAGAGTTAATTTAAATTAGTTTCGAATTAAATTAATTAAGTTTAAATTAAAAATTCTTTGAAACAATGACAAGCCTGCAGAGTTGAAAAAGCGAATTCACCACCTAAGTTGATGAAATTGGAAGATTACTATTGGTGGAAGGATAGGTTCGCTGACTTCGCGAGGTTTAATGATATGCGGATGTGGATTTGTATAGATGAAAGATACATTCCACCAACGCCTGAGATTGAAGGACGACAAAAGATCGTGCCATATTCAAAAATGAAAGATGATGATAAGAAGCTGTATGAGGCCGAGAACCGGGCATTCGCTATCATTAGAATGGCGTTACCTCAGGAGATCTTGCACACTTTCCGCAATCAGAAAACAGCAAAAGAGCTGTCGGATTCTTTGGAGAAACGGTGTGAAGGTAACCCGAGAGTCAGGAAGAATAGAATGGAAATGCTCAAGCAGCAGTTCGCAATCTTCAAAGCCTTGAGGAACGAAAAGCTGGATGAGACTATTACAAGATTATATCATTTGCTAACTGAGTTAGACAGCCACGATGTGGTGTATAGTGAGACTGAGAAGATCGTAAAAATTCTGGATGCTTTACAAGCCAAATGGGAAATGTATGTGGCACTGATAAAGCATGATGAATACAAGTTCTATACTCTTACTCTAGACAGTGTAATCGGAATGCTGAGGGATATCACTTTGAATTGCTTAAGAAGGAAAGGGATTATGAACAAGTACGACATCCAGACATGTACTTTGGGAAGTCCAAATCTTTGGGGGCAACTGATGTGAAAACGGCAACAGCATTCTTCTCGGGAGAGACATCGACACCGGTTGAATTAGAAGACTCAGTGAGTAGGGCTTTCTTAGGGTTTACTAGACCAGAAGAAAAGCAGAATTAGGCTACATCTACATCTACATCTCAAGGGTATTCAAAAATGCTTATGAGCGCAAAATCAGCTGAAGACCATCTGAATCTATTGGCTTCATTCGTGGCCGCTTACGACAATTGTGTTCAGGGAAAAATCAACGATCCTGCACTTTGGGATGAGGATTACGATCAGGTAGATCCTGATGATCTAGATGAGATGGATCTGCAATGGCAACTGGCCATGGTAACTCAGAGAGTTAAAAGGTTCATCAAGAGAACGGGCAGAAACCTTAGCGTTAGTAACAATAAAATTGGGTTTGATAAGTCCAAGGTTAAGTGTTACAACTGCCAAGGGTTAGGACACTTCGCTAGAGAGTGTCAGAGACCGAAAGTTATTAAACTACCAGAACCAATATCAGAATCAATCTCAAGGGAGATATCTGCCAGGTAGTTCAACCAGTCAGGCAAATATAGCTGGTCTGTTATCCAATGTCACATCAGACAGACAGCTAGATGGAACTTATGACTGGACTATACATCCAGAGTCGAATGCTAGAGCCTTTATGGCTGATGTGACCGAGACCGGAAGTGATGGAGCAGAGGAAAAGACAGGGGACACCAATAAAAAATGAAAGCAGTTCGATGTGGGTAGAAAAGTCAGAAGATAATACGATTCGGGAGTTCACCGCACAGATGGCCAACGTGGATTCAGATCATGCCAAGGTAACTATGAACTTTTCTCTTTTCCATGATTTATGTGTTTTGTGTTCTACGTCTAATGATAAGTTAAATTTAGTACTTGAATCACATCAAACTATATCTGCTCAGAATGAATCATTAAAATCAGACAATGCTAGCTTAATACATATCAAGGAAGACCTTCGAAATAAGATTAAGGCAGATGCACAAGATGTCATAGTTCTAAAGGACAAGTTAAGCGAATAGTGTGTTAGATTAGAACTGATGTATGAACATGTTGAGGCATTGACAAAAGAGATTAAAACCAAAGAGGTAGAGCTAGCAGAATCTAAGGTAAAGGTAGCTGAGGTAAACAGTAAACTTGAAAAGTTTAGGAACTCATCACTCAACCGAGGGAAGATCTTAGATGCACAACGTCAGTCCAAGAAGCCTGTAGGTCTAGGGTATCATGAGGGTCCTCCACCTTTCAATGATAACTAGGTACCACAACCTCAGGAGAAAACTGAAAAATCAGTTGAATCAGAGGAAAAACCTGAACCAGTGTCTGAAATTGCTAAAGAAAAAGAAACTAAGGTGACCACTCATAATGTCCAGATTAAGAAGGTTAAATTTGTGCCATCCTCTAGGGAAAAGCTTGTAGGACAATACAAAGTTGACTTTAATGATCAGGAGGAGGAACCAGTCACTGTAGTTGAAACAAAGGCGACAGACACTAGTGAGACACCTAAGTCAAAGGGCACACATAAAAAGTCGATTGACAAAATGTCTTGCTTTAGATGTCACGAAAGGGGGCATGTTGCTTCTAGTTGTCCACATAGGAAAGTAGACGCTACACCTAAAACTAGAAAGTCGGAACAACATAAGCCTTCTCCAAGTGTTGCAGGCAGTAGTAGTTCTCAAAATACCGAGAAAACTGTGCAAGCTGCACCAAAATCAGCTGTGAAACAAACACCTGTGTCAAGTCGACCCAAAGAAGTTATTAGGACTAATTCACCAAATAGAGACATTAATCAATCAAGGTCAGGACCGCAACAGAATTATAGGAGTACTACACCTAGCAGAGCTTACACTCCGGTTAGGTCACACACTCCTGTAAGACATCAAACACCAGGTAGAGCTCAGACATATCAATCGGAAATGCCTTATAATCGAAACTATTTAAGAGCTCCACAGCAAATGCCTACACAAAGGCCGAGAGTGAACTTAAATCACTCTGCACCACAACAGACTCAAAATCAAAACCCAAGTCACCTGAAAGGCGAGATGGGTATTTGAAAGAGTTCAAGTATGTGGACGAGAATGGTATTACCAAGTCAGTTATGGCTTGGGTTCCCCGTGATAACTAACCTATTTTCTTTCATGTGCAGGAGATAACTACAGGTCCAAACAACAAGTGGTTCCTCGACAGTGGTTGCTCCAGGCACATGACAGGGGAAAGAAGTCTACTCGCAGACTACAAGGGAGGGAATCGGGGCTTTGTATCATTCGCTGGAAATAAAGGAGGAAATATCACCGGTACTGGAGTGGTCACTAATGGGACTATCAAATTGGATCAAGTTTATCACGTTGATAAACTGGTTCACAATCTTATTAGTGTATCTTAAATCTGTGACAAGCAGAACTCGGTACTTTTAACTGATACTAAGGCGTTAGTGCTGAAACCGGGATTCAAAGTACCTGAAGAATGGATACTGATGAAGGCTCCAAGGAAGAATGACCTGTACATGCTCGACATGAACAAGCCGGAATCTTCGATGGGACCAATTTTTCTACTATCAAAAGCTTCAGAGTCTGAATCGGTTTTATGGCACAGACGCATGGCACACTTGCACCTAAGAAAAATGAACTACATTACGAAAAATGGATTGGTGCAAGGTGTTCAAATGAAGAGTTTTCAGTTCGAGGATAAGTGTCTACCGTGCAAGAAAGGAAAACAACATAAGAAGGCACACAAGTCCATGACTCAGAACTCAATAGCTGCCACATTTGATTTGTTGCATATGGACCTCTTCGGAACAATCAACAAAAGGAGTAAAGGTGGTAGTTGGTATTGTTTGGTTATTATTGACGATTGCTCATGTTTTTCTTGGGTATTCTTTTTAGGTACAAAGGACGAGACGGCTGCCAAGCTCATCGGGTTCTTAAACCAAGTGGAAAATTCTTACGGAACGAGGGTTAAGCGTATCAGAAGTGATAACGGAACAGAATTTAAAAACACGGTTATTGGTGTATATTGCCAATCAAAGGGCATAGTGCATCAATTTAGTGCACCTTATGAGCCACAACAAAATGGGGTGGCCGAATGGAAAAAAAGGACTTTGATTGAGGCAGCAAAGACCATGCTTTCGGATTCAAAGCTTCCTACCATGTTTTGGTGGGAGGCAGTGAACACCGCGTGCCATGTTTTAAACCGGGTCCTTACTGTCAAATCATTGAACAAAACCTGTTATGAAGTTTTGAATAAAAGGCCACCAAATTTAACTGGCTTCGAACCTTTTGGGGTACTATGTACGTTAATGAAAACAAAATATCAACCTAAGTTTGGAGAAAAGGCGGACGAATGATACTTCCTAGGTTATGTGTCGAACTCACCAAACAAACGGGGTTTTAACAAATCTAATGGTATAGTAGAGATTGTGTATAACATTGATGTCACAGGTTATACACATGAACCTCAAACTGGTCCGGAATGGATATTTGATTATGACACATTGTTTGAGTCATTTAACATTCCTTTGGATGGAAATGTAGGTACAATCGAACAGGACATGTCATCATCAAATCTGAATGACGAGGGTCAAAGTTTTCCAAGGACCACCTTTCTATCAACATCCGAGCCTACATCAACTGAAGATAGATATCCAGAAGAAAATGATTCTGAAGTGCCTACAGACGAAAATCAGACAACAAATTCTAACTCTGAAGACAGTGTCCATAAGGAAGAAAATATGGAGTCTGAAGTCGTTCCACCGTCAGGAGAGATAGGATCAAATTTGGGAGATAATCTTAGAGTTGACGAGATAGAAACATCTAGGATTAATAAGAATCATCCTATTGAGAGTATCATAGGAAATCCTAATGCTAGTGTGAGGACTAGGAGTAGTTTGAATAAAAACACAGTATTGTTGTCGATGATCAATGACTCCGAGGCCTTTCACACTTGCCTCTACTCATGTTTCATCTCACAAGTAGAGCCGAAAAATGTGCAGATGGCACTAAAAGACAACTCTTGGGTTGAAGCGATGCAGGAAGAACTGTCAGAATTTAGGAAACTAGAAGTGTGGGAGTTAGTTCCGTTACCTCGAGGAGAAGTAGCAATATGAACAAAATGGGTTTTCAAGTGCAAGAGAGATGATCGGGGTATAGTCACTCGCAAGAAGGCAAGGCTTGTGGTAAAGGGTTTCAACCAAGAGGAAAGAATCGATTACAATGAAGTGTTCGCGCCAGTAGCAAGGCTTGAGGCAATTCGTTTGTTTCTAGCTTTTGCTTCCTTCAAAGGTTTCAAAGTTTATCAACTCAATGTAAAGAGTGCATTTCTTTATGGGAAAGTGAAGGAGCTGGTGTAAGTGGAACAGCCGCCTGGGTTTACAGATCCAAAATATCCAGACAGAGTATATCGATTAGATAAGGCTTTGTATGGATTACATCAAGCACCAAGGGCGTGGTACGAGACTCTATCTAATCATCTTTTAGACAACGGGTTTGAAAGAGGGAGACTAGATAGTACGCTGTTCGTGAAGCGAAAAGGTGATCATTTCATCTTGGTACAAGTGTACGTCGATGATATAATTTTCGGGTCATCAGACGAGCAGATGTGCACATACTTTGAAAAGGTGATGAAGTCTAAGTTTGAGATGAGTGCGACAGGTGAGTTAAACTTCTTTCTGGGTTTGCAAGTTGAACAGAGGAAGGAGGGCATGTTTATTCATCAGACGAAGTATGTCTACGACATCTTAGAGCGCTTCGGGATGGAAGGAACCAAGCTGACAGCTCACTTCAGCAGGTCGATTCAAGTGAATCATAATCTCGAACCGGGTACAGAAAGTGATACCGATGTGGATCCGACGTTATATCAGGCCATGATTGGGTCACTCATGTATTTAACTGCTTCTAGACCTGATATAATGTTTGTTGTGTGTATTTGTGCTAGGTTTCAAGCTAAACCAAAAGAGATGCACATGAAAGCTGTGAAGCGGATTCTAAGATACCTCAAGTCGAAACCGAAGCTGGGACTTTGGTATCACGCGGAGGGCGATCTGGAATTAGAGGCGTTCACGGATTCAGACTATGGAGGATGCAGCTTGAATCACAAGTCAACAACTAGAAGTTGTCAGTTCCTTGGAGGGAGGCTCGTTTCCTAGCAATGCAAGAAACAGACTTCGGTAGCCGTGTCAACGTGCGAGACCAAATATGTTGCTGCGGGGTAGTTGTTGTTCACAAGTTTTGTGGATACAACAACAATTGCGGGATTACGGTTTGACTTATACTCATACTCCTATTAGGATAGATAACCAGTCAACTATTGCAATAACAAATAATCCTGTTAAACACAGTAAAACCAAGCACATAGACATAAGACACCACTTTATTCGTGATTGTGCTGAAAAGAACTTAATTATGCTGGTAAAAGTTGCAACAAATGATAATAATGCGGATTTATTTACCAAAGCGTTTGGTAAGTCACGTTTTGAGTTTTTAGTTCAACTAAACGGAATGTGTAATCCAGAGTAAATTGACCTTAGTAGAATTTATTTCCTTTTATAGCAGTAGAATTTCTTTCTTTTTATAGGAAGTTTAGTAGCTTAGGAAAATTTCTTTTTATATTAAGTTAGTAGGTTATTATATTTTCTTACTCTTATTTATGAAAAACAAAAGAAAAAAGAGAGAAAACCATAAAAAGTTAAAAAAAAGAGAATATCAGAAAATGAGTTAATTCTTAGATACCTAGGTTCAAAGTGACGAAAATTAGCACAGTCTTTACAATCTCTAAGTGTTAAGCTTTGACACATAATGCACCTAAAATTCTAAGTGTTATACATTATCTAGTTGATATGTTGGTAGGCATAATACACAAAGGGAGTCTCAAGGCTAATAAAATATTCATTAAAAAGTCAGACGTGTCACTAACTTAGATGTATGACCAAATTGTCTTAATTTCTATGTTAGAGACATACAAACATTGATTCAAAATGAGGTATGCAAACTTTCTGGGGATGTATAGCATCATAAGATACATGTTAAAGAAATTAAAAGAATAGAAAAATCATGATACTGAATTGAGAGTCAAAACAAGTAACTCTGTTGTACGTAAGTACAGACCTGTTGCCTCTGGTTTGACTCGAGTTAGCAAGATAAGTCGCTTTGTTGTACGTTGGTACAGACCTGTCACCGCTGTCTTGCTAGCTTTAAAATAAACTTTAAGACAAACTAAGACACTCCGTTGTATATTAAAATACAGAACTGTTTCCGACGTTTGCCTTTTAAAGAGAGTTTGCCATACCAAAAAGTTATAATCATTGTGTGTATGCCTTGATCATAAAAGTATGTCTAAGTATGAGTCACGTAAGGTAATTTCTTGATAAATAAAAAGGCCAAGGGATATTCCAAAGTGTAACATGTTTAAAGGGAAAATAATACCAACAATCGGCTAGAAATGTATGTCACGACAAACAATCAATGGAATCAAAAATTACTAAGTGTGAAAGTAAGATACTGAAAGTGCGTATTTGACACCGCTATCTGATTGAACCTTTCTTTGACTTTCTCGTCAAAAATATTCTGTTCTGTTCAAAAATATTCTGTTAGTGTAAGTTAAATTTTGTTCAAAATTTTAATTATTTTATTTTATCTTATTCTACTTTATTTAGGAAAAAGGTCAAAGTTACTGAGGATGCATTCTTAGTTGAATAAATAAACATTGCGTGAAAATCTTGTGCTTAGTGTAAATAAAATTTGCATAGTTTGTTCCATTACACGAAAAAGTTGGAAAAGTTGAGAAACTTGAATTTAATTCAAAGATTTTCAAGATTTTCAAAATTTTCAGTTAAATTCGAATTTAAGACAAAGTCGAATGTTACATTCGAATTTGGCAATAAATTCGAATTTGGAGACAAATTCGAAGGTGGTTAGTATATATAGGTCAACAGTGAACATTCATTATTCACCTACTTTTGAATTTAACCTTTCGAGTTTATCTAGTGCGATTTCGAGTTTGTGCGTTCGAGTTTAACGTATTTGAGTTTTCTCCTATTTGTCGAAGTTTTGTCCATTTGTATTCGAATATATAACCAAATCTAGGTATAATCAACATCATTATACAAGATATAGGAAGTTTTAGACTCAATTTGAGCCAAAATCGACTAGATTTGAGGATTTAGGGGTTTTGAACTTTGTGATTCAAAATCACAAAGTTTGAAAAGGTGAAACTTCAAATAAGTGGCAAATATCTTCAATTAGAACCTATTAGGACTAATGGATGTGATTTTCTAAGTCTAAAATGGTTTAAATCTTGGATTTTTGTTTTGAATGTGCCGACATTCGAGTTTGTTCATATGCTTCGAATTTGTCCCTAAATTCGAACATGTCATTAAACTCGAATTAAGGTCAATTTCGAACATGTTATTCGAATTTGCTATTAAAATCGAAATATTTGACTAATTTTTAAGTCAAACTTGTAGAAATTCATATGTGTTGGATTTTGAACTTACATAAGTTTAAAATAAAACAAATTTGAATTTAAACAAGTTTATTTTTATTTTGTCCCTTCTAATATATTTTGTAGTTTATTGTGCAGATATGGGGGATAGAGCGTTTATTCAAAAGCGTAATATGGTCGTGTCACCACATCGTGAGCTTCCTGAAGCTCAGGAATTTCGCCAGATGGTGGACTTTTTGGCTACTTCAAAGGTGTCGTATGCGCTTTCGCACAATGTGCAGATCGTGCTGCTTTACGTTAGGCAATTTTGGGATCATCTGCAGGTTGACTGTACAGTAACTCCGATAGTATTGAGAACCAGAATAGACGGGCAGCCCTTTGAGTTCTCCGCCGATATGTTGCGCAGGGTTTTGCAGCTGGGATCAGCCGAGCAGGAAGCTGGGCCTATTGACTTCCCTTTGGAAGTAAGGCAAGCAACAGTCTTGAGGATGGGGTATGGCCTTGATGTAGCTAAGGCATCGTACATGAAGAGTGGTTTAATAGGGCAATGGAGGTATTTGGCACATGTCTTCATGGTGTGCTTTGCTCCAAAGAAAGCCGGATTTGACTATATCGTGTCGAAGATGCAATCGGCGATGATAGCATTGGTTTACACCCAAAGGTTCAGTTACTTCGAGATGTTCCTTGCGGAGTTTGTTCACCAAATAACAGCTCCAGCAAGAGAAAGGTTTTTGATGTATCTTAGGTTTGTCATGATGCTGATAAGACATTTTTTGCCTAACCTGCTGCACTTACCAGAAATTCAGAGTGTTGCTGTGATCGACAAGAGGATTTTTGCAGATTGTCAAGCGCACAATGCCCGTAGGGGTGAATTAGTTAGACCACTAGATGCACCACTTTTTGGGGCTGTGGTAAATCCTGATTTTGAAGCCCCGGAAGGTGCGAACTGGGCTAGAGAAGTTCAAGTACATCAGCAGCCACAACAACAACAGCAAAGGCCTCAACAACAACCAAGAAGGAGGCAGAGAGCTCAATTTAGACAGACTAAGGCTTCAAGGCCTTCAACAAGTAGGGTGCAGGAGTCAGTGGAAGCAGGTCCTTCAACGGATATTGTGCGTCCTTCAGTTGTAGCCCCCGTAATTGATCCACGGGTGGAGACTTTGGAAGAGATTTGGGCTCAAGGCTCTCATGCTGAAGAAGAAATTACTACTGAGCTTGTTGGTGATATTTTGGAACCTCCAGCTAGTATTGATGATCTTATGAGAGAAATAGATGATTATCAGCCAGAGGTAGAGGGTCAGGCAGTGACCACCTCTGAGTCGTCTTCAGAGGAAGTTGAGGAGATCGAGATTGAGGCACCAAGAGAAGAGATGAAAGATCCGGCTGTCCGAATAAGCAGATATGGATCCAGGATAGTGGTTATAAATCAAGAGGCAGAAAAGAGGAGAGCATCTAGAGATTCGGATGAAGATGACTCTGATTTCGAGATTGAAGATACAGCTCCGTTGGTGCCTAGGCAAAGGGCCAAAAGGCATAGGTTTATGCGGGGAGCTTCGTCTGCTTCTGCTTCTGAGCCTGAAACACCATCCGCTCAACCATCTATTCCACCACCATCCGTTCAATCATCAATTCCACCACCATTCCCCCCGTCACCTATCACATCCATTCCATCCACTTCATCCACCTTCACAGACAACCAAAGGTTTTCAGAACTCAGAAGCAAAGTTAATTTCTAGCAAGTCCAAATATTCCAACTTACTAAAGCCGTCGGCGAGCTTCAAGCGCATAATGCAAACATTGATAAAGAAAATCTTGAATTGAAGACATTCGTCGCTGATCAAGCTGCAGAGCTCCAAACTATGAGGTCCCTCGTTGAGCAATTAATGAAAAATCTAAAGGCTCAGGGGGAGACTAGTTGTAGAGAGACTGAAGAGTTGAGAAGGGAAGACGAAGACGACAATGATCCCGATGCACAAAAAGACAGTGAGCCAGTAGATTTTTCTTCTACTCAACACGCCGAAGTTCAGGGGGAGCCGAGTCAGTTTGGAGCTGAATAAGGTGAAGGAGGTGAAGCTAGTCCCTCAAAGACTTTTGAGAGCGAAATGATAGACGCTCTGATGGATATTGAGGAAGAAGTGATAGAGTTTGATTTTTAGGATGACATGGAAGAGTTGGAGGAAGGAGAGTTCGTGCCAGAGGACATAGTTGATTGGAGATCTGATGATAAAGTGATAGAGGATGAAGACGACAATGTCGATGAAGTGATTGTAAACTCACAGCCTATCACGGAGCTATATGTCCAAGACAATCACAATGTGATTGATATTGATGAGATCAAACTAGCCTCGGTAGAAGATTCTGAACTTGAGGAAGCTGAGAAAGAGCCATCTAGGACTGAATTGATGAATCTATGGTTCCAGAAGGAAGAAAATAAGACAGAGCCGAAGATGAAGAGAAGAATGAGAGTTCCGGGCTCCGAAAATCTATCTGGTGGAATTATAAGCTGGTTCTTTGACAGAGAATTGCAGCTATTCATATTGAAAAGGAGAGATGGACTTCAATACCTAAGGCGGATGCTTAGAATTTTTAATACATTACCGAAAGTTGAAGTAAAGAAGTTGGCGTGGAAAGAGCTAATTAATATTGGTGACGACCCGTATGCTGAAGTGATTGCGAAGATTATCAGAAAAAAGGGTCGGTCAGGTAAATTTGAAAGGCTCAAGCCGAGGACCGGAAAGAGAGTGGAGGATGAAACTAGAATTGATCCACATACAGGTAGGCCATGGGCCAGAATGGTGTACAAACCTGTAAGATGTTTGAAGAAGGTGCCGATGAAATCGATGCCACAAGATGTTTTAAATAACATGTAGTGGTGGTATATCGATAATGAATTCTGAAGCTGTAATGGAAGATACACAATACAAAGTTATTTTGAGAGTGTATGATCCACTGCACTTAATAAACCTATCTAAGGACGACCTGAAGAAGCTACATGATCAGCCTATCTTCTTTCACGGAGGATGGAGATCTGAAGCCAGGAAGTTCCAGAAGATAGTGAGAATATGTATAGATATAGGTCTATTTGCAGGAAGTAGTCTATATGGTCCAAGTACTTAGTCAAAATGTAAATTATTAGAAGCTATCGTCAAGGGGTAGTCTGTTAGTAAATCCTGTGTAACGATAGCAGTCTAAGTTTTGATAGCACTTTGTGTAAGTCAAATAACTTGGTATTGAATATTCAATAGTGTTTGATATATGTGATTATGTGTGTTTGATATTGGTTGTTTGTATGTTTGAACTTGATGTAATGTATTACAAGAAATTCAAACATAAAGTTCAAAGATAAATTCAAACATAAGTTAAAACATAAGTTCAAATATAAGTTTGATACGTGAGGTTCGAATTTGAGGTAAATTCGAATTTGTCAAAGTGGACAAATTCGAATGAGCCTTGGGCCTGATTCGAATTTGTCCTAGACAAACTCGAATCTGTCAGTATAATTAAGGATTAATTCGATTAATTATCAGACTTTTGCAGACGTTTATCAAAGCGATTAGCAAAGGCGATCTCGAACTTGCAAGTTTCCAGAGAGTAGTTTCGGAGAGAATCATCGTGTAGGGGCGTTCGTAGTCGTTCGTCTATCATCGTGGTAGTCTCCGTGTTTCTGTGTGTGTGATCTTACCGTTAAGCCGCTAACGAGGACTCCGCACTCGTAGGACGGTGTCGCATCGAGATAGATCCGTAGAGTCAAGACCTTAAACAAATTCTGGAAACCTCTCTGGTGGAATATTAAGTTGGTTCTTTGATAGAGAACTACAGGTATTTGTGCTTAAAAGAAGAGACGGGCTTCAGTATTTGAAGCGAACCTTGAAGGTTTTTAATACATTGCCCAAATGTGAGGTGAAGGAGTTGGCCTGGAAAGAGCTTATAAACCTTGGAGACGACCCCTATGCTGAAGTGATTGCTAAGATTATCAGAAGGGAGGGTAAATCTGGAAAGTTTGAAATGCTAAAGCCAAGGTCAGGCAAGAGAGCAGTAGACGAGATGAGAATGGATCCTCATACTGGTAAACCATGGGCTAAGATGGTTTACACACCAGTCCGATGCTTTAGGAAAGTTCCGTTAAAGTCTAATCCACAAGATGTACTTGCAACCATAAAGTGGTGGTACGTAGACAACGAAACAGCTGAAGCCTTTATGGAGGATCAAGAAGAGAAGACAATTTTGAAAGTATATGATCCGCTGCATCTGATCAACCTATCCGAGGATGACCTGCAAAAGCTTCATGATCAGCCAATTTTCTTTCATGAAGGCTGGAGATCTGAAGGTAGGAAGTTCCAAAAGATAGTTAAAGTTTGTATTGATCAAGGATTGTATGCAGGTAGTAGTTTATATAGTTCTAGTACTTAGACAAAATATAAATAGTTAGAAGCTACCGTCAAAGGGGAGTCTGTTAGTGCATCCTGTGTGACGGTAGCAGTCTAGGTATAGACAATATTTTTTAATAGTCATTTTGTTTGTTATTGCATATTAACAAGTGTTTGATATATGTTTGTTTGTTATATGTTTGATTATATATGTTTGATATTGATTGTATGTATGTTTGAAGTTAGTGTAACGTGTTACAATAAGTTCAAAGATAAGTTCAAAGCATAGGATTCGAATTTGTGGAGGACAAGTTCGAAAGGCCTTGGGCTTATTCGAACTTGTCCTAGGCAAATTCAAACCAGATGTTATAATTAAGGGTTAATTCGTTTAATTAACAAGTTTTTGCAGAAGATTAAGCATAGCTTTACCAAGGGCGATCTAGAACCTGCAAGTGTCAGAGAGTTTGTTCTTGGAGAGAATCACGTGTCGGGATGTTCCGTTGTTCGTTTATCACAGTGTGTGTCTCCGTGTTTCGTGTGCGTGGTCTATCCGTCAAGCCAATAACAAGGATTCCGCACTCATTGGATGGCGTCGCGTCAAGATAGGATCCGTAGGAAGGCGACATTACACCAACCACGCATCCAACTTCTCACTCCTTTCTGTTCTGGGTAGGGAAAAGTTACCTGGTCCGAACTATGTGGACTGGATGAGAAACCTCAGGTTTACGCTGAGGTATGAGAACAAAGAGTATGTTCTCGATGAACAGATTTCCACACTGAGTGAGAATCCCACCCAGGAGGAATTTGACGCACACCAGAAGCATTACGATGATGCGAACAAAGTGTCCTGCATTATGGCGTCATCCATGGTTCTTGAGCTTGCTAAAGCCTTTGAGAATACATGGGCCTTTGAGATGAATCAGCAGCTAAAGGAGATATTCGAGGCTAAGTCGAGCAAAGAGCGCCTTGATGTGGTAAGATCCCTCCTGGCCTGCAAGCCGAAACCTGGATCTTCTATCTATACTTTCGTCCTTGAGATGAAGGGGTACTTCGATACGCTGGAGGCACTCAATATGGTGTTCGACTCTGAATTTTCGAGTAATATCATTCATTCTGGATTGCCCGCTATCTATAATCAGTTCGTACTCTCCTATCAATGAATATGAATCAGAAGGAGACGTCCATTATGGAACTGCATAATCTGCTCCGAACCGCTGAACAGGGCATCAAGAAAGATGAGACCCCTATGGTCCCTGTGCTGACTGTCGGTAAGGCTTCAAAGAAACGGAAGTCATCTTGGAAGGCCCCAAAAGGAAAGTCCAAGAAAGGGTCTCAAGGGAAAACAGAGTTCGGAATTGTGCCTCTAAAAGACACGAAGGAAGCAGTATGCGTTTAAGGGGCACTGGAAGCAAAGTTGCCTAGCATATCTGAAGGACCTTAAGGACGGTAAGGTGAAAAAGGATAGCACTTCAGTTATGTTCATGATCGAACTCCATAACTCTTCTATCTCTAATTCATGGGTTCTTGATATAGGATGTGGTACTCACATTTGCTTTGTATTGCAGGGACTAAGGGAAAGTAGAAGTCTGAAGCATGGGGAGCTGAACCTAATCATTGGAAATCGAAAGATCACGCCTATGAAGAAAGTCGGAAGGTTCTAGCTCGTGCTTAGATCAGGAGTAGAGATTAGTTTAAATAATTGCTGTTATTCACCCGATATGAATCGGAACAATATTTCTCTATTTGCCTTGCATAAGGATGGATACACTTTTAGCTTTGATAATAATAATGGAAGTATTTTGGTTTATTTGAAAGATGTATTTATATTCAAAGCTTGTCCTTATAATGGCATATATAAAACTATTGAGTGTGATAACAATTTATTATTTAATGTTGATCCTAACGAAATTGATAAGTCCAAATTGTGGCACTGTCGTCTTGGGCACATTAAGAAGAAACGTATCGGCCAACTCCAAAAGGATGGAGTGTTGGAATCATTCGACCTAAAATCTGATGATGTATGCGAATCTTGTTTACTGGGCAAGATGACAAAATCACCATTCACAGGAACGAGTGAAAGAGGTGAAGGACTATTGGACTTGGTCCACACAGATATCAAAAGGGGAAAATCTGATTTCTATAGTAGATTTGGATATGTTTATCTGATTAAACATAAGTCTGACACTTTTGAGACATTCAAAAGATATCAAAGTGACGTGGAGAATCAACTGGGCAGAAAGATAAAGGTTCTCCGCTCCGACAGGATAGGAGAGTACCTTAGTATCGAGTTTCTCGATCATCTTAGAAGCTGCGGAATAGTTTCCTAGTTAACTCCCCCTAGAACACCACAACTCAATGGAGCTGCGAAGAGGAGAAACATGACCGTGTTAGATATGGTCCGATATATAATGAGTCGAGCAACACTTCCTGTAAGTTTTTGGGGTTATGCTGTAGAAACAGCGGCACATATCCTAAATCTAGTACCCACTAAGAATGTTTCTAAGACACCGTACGAGATGTGGAAGGGAAAACGTCCATCCCTTAGTCACATCAAAATCTTGGGTTGTGAGGTTTTCGTTAGACGAGAAACTCCTGACAAGCTCGCACAAAGATCTGAAAAGTGTATGTTCGTCGGTTACCCACAAGACTCTTTTGGATACTTGTTTTACAGACCACATGAAAATGTAGTGTTTGTATCTCGAAGAGGAGTGTTCCTCGAGAGGGAAATAATGTTTAAATAGGATAGTGGAAGTAAGATCGATCTTGATGAGATTTAAGATTTTACCGATGAAGAACCAACTGCAAAAACGTGAGGCTGAGATGCCTGTTGAACCTATCGACATATCCTTAACATTGCGCAGATCCGGGATTAACTATGAGGAAACACTTACAAAGCCAGACTGGTAGCAAAGGGTTATACTCAAACCTACGGGATTGACTATGATGAGACCTTCTCACCAGTAGCTAAGATTAAATCTATCAGGATAGTGCTAGCCATAGCTGCATTTCATTACTATGAAATTTGGCAGATAGATGTCAAAATCGCTTTCCTTAATGACTGACAGAGGATGTGTTTAAGACAGAACCCGAAGGTTTTGTAGACGCAAAAGTATCCTATGAAAATGTGTAAGCTTCAGAAGTCCATTAATGGACTTAAGCAAGCTTATCGAAGCTGGAATCTTTGCTATCATGAGAAAATGAAAGAGTTTGGATTTTCTAGAAGCAAAAATGAGTCCTGCATATATGTCAAGATCAGCGGGAGCACTGTAGTCTTCCTGGTATTGTATGTCGATGACATATTACTCATAGGAAACGACATCCAAACATTACATAGTGTAAAAGATTGGTTGGGAATATGTTTCTCTATGAAGGATCTTGGAGATGCAACTTTTATTCAAGGTATACAGATTTATAGAGATAGAACGAGACTGTAGGTCTCAAAAGGTTTTCCTAGTATGTTGCTCTAAGCTGTAGAGGTGGGCGGAGGATAAATACAGCTATTTAAAACTAAACACACTTTTCTCAATGTTTGTGTATATTATCAACAAGTGTTAATTACAAACAAGCCTAAACTGTGGAATGGTTCAAGCTCAGATGACAGATACAACAGATGTTTAACTAATCTAAGACACACTCAGACTAGATACAATGAATACACTCACTAAGATGAACTCACTGTTTACAAGACATACAGATGGACAGCTTGAACAATAACAGCTTGGACACACTTTACTGTTTTATTCAAGCAGAATTGCATGCATGAAAAAACTCTTCCTTGCACGTTCTGAATATCACACTCTTGGATTTCTCACATTCCTTAGAAGATTCCTTTTATACTCTCACTAAGAATCACAGTGAAGCTTCCTCATTGGACATAGAGATAGTAGGATGTCTTTCCAAAAAGACAAAATAACTTTTCTGCACGTTCTGACAAATCAGTATTGTCCTTACATTAGAGAATCTTTGTCTTTTCCTTTTTCTCTCCGTTGTAGAAGGCTTTAACTAAAAGAAGAATGTCAACTTTAAACCTTTCATCTTCTGTTATAGCCATTTTGATATATGAAATGGTCAAACCCCCATTTCAAATATCCACTTTGTCTTCATGTAACAGAACAACATAGGCAGTCTTTGCAGCTTCTGTTTTTCCACTTTGTCTTCGACTTTGTAACCTGATCTCTTGGTCCAAGACAATACATGAGAACATGGAAACATATTCCATAAAGTGTTTAGTCTGTTCACAAAGAACAGAACACTTAGAATTTTTCCAAGCTACTCAACAGGATAGAGCAGCGTAGAAAGTTTATGTCCAGCCTGTTCAACATAATTGAACAGCTTGGACAATCTGCCTTAGTTGCAACATATGCAACAGGGTAAACAGCTTTGACTAATATTGCAAATCACTTATTAGGTTTCAATAAGGCATTAACAGACCTTAATTTATACCTTCAAGTGCATCAAACAGGTTTTAGTAATAATCTCCCCCTAAGATGTAGAACAGGTTTGACTGAGGCCTTTTTGTGCCTAACAGAGACGTCTAAGAAAGGGAGCGTTCCCTTTGCTCATGGCATAAAGATTAGTAAAGACATGAGTCCGAAGACACAGAAGGAACGAGACAAAATGAGCCGAGTTCCATATGCTTCGGCCATCGGATCTATAATGTATGACATGCAATGTACAAGGCCTGATGTCTCATTTGCTCTGAGCATGGTGAGTCGACATCAGCAGGACCCTGGTGAAGGTCATTGGACAGCGGTCAAGAACATTTTAAGGTATTTAAGAAATACTAAGGACAAATTCTTGGTCTATGGTGGACAAGATGGACTCAAAGTAACCGGTTATTGCGATGCGAGTTTCCAAACAGATGGAGAGGACTGTCGGTCACAGTCTAGTCAGGTGTTGTTATTGAACACGGGAGCCGTGACGTGGATGAGTTCGAAGCAGGAAACCATGGCAGACTATACTTGTGAGTCAGAGTATATTGCAGCCTCAGAAGCCTCAAAGGAAGCCATATGGTTGAGGAATTTCATTGGAGATCTTGGAGTTGTCCCAACTGTTAAAGACCCCATCGAAATATTATGCGATAGTGAAAGTGCTGTCTCGTTGACTAAAGAGCCCAAGGATCATGGAAAGTCCAAGCAGATTGATCGGAAGTACCATTTTGTCAGTAGCAAGGTTGAAGAAGGACATGTGATTGTAAAGAGACTGCGATCAGAGGAGAATCCAGCTTATCCGTTCACAAAGCCACTTTCTCAATCGAAACATTGTAGTCATGCTGTTAGCATAAGATTACGAGATAATGTAAAGTTTAATAGTTATTTTGAATTTGAAACATTGTAACAATGATTTGAAATTGTAATAGATTAATAATGGAGATTTATTTATTTGCAAAGTGCTACCATCTTCTATTAGATTATCGTCGTGTTTCCTTTAGCATGTTTAGAACCAACTTCCAGAGTAATTAATTTTATTCAAATTCCTCAGTCGTTCGTACTACCGGGAGTTAGTATTGATTAAAACTGTCATGGAATGCTAGTAGATTGTCAAGAGTTTGACATAGCATAGAGATTGCTGCAACATTCATGGGTACTTAAAGGAGATTTAAGTATAGGGCACTCGCACTTGGAAAGATACTTCATGGATTAAATCATAAGTATTTCCAAGATGATAATATCCTCTATTCTTCAAACGGAGATACATTGAAGTTGCGGTTTTCTAGTCTGTCATACCTTAGTGCATTTAAACACTGTGCATAACTGTAAGTTAAATTAGGTGTATCTAGTTATGATATTATTAGTTAGCTAGTGTTGTGTATGCAAAGTTTATTCGTTCCTTTTGCCTTAGTGGAAAAGCGATATCTATGGGTCCTTTGATGATTAAACGTTGACTTTAGAGTGTAGGGCCCGACCGAGACGAAATTGATGTGTTCAGTTAGTCAGTCTCACACAGTCAAATTAATCGGAGATCAGAAACATAATTTTGAAACTAAAGATTGATTATAATCCATGTCTTAGTTTCATACTATATCTGAGAATGAAGGAATAGTTGATGCTTATCAAAAGGATTGGCTCTGATGTGACTTAAAGTTCGGCAGCTATAACGGGTGGCTAGGAAGGCTGGTAATAGAATGTGTTTAGACAAATAGTTGCCAACTTGTCCAAGTGGGAGACTGTTGGAATTAGTGTCCAAGTCACAACTAATTCGTAAATATATTGTTATTAGGCTGGATCCTTTTTGGGTGCATGCAATGAATAGTAAAGAGAAGGTAATTAACTTAAAGATATAATGTAAATCAGATTGTTAATTTATTATGTTTAATAAATTAATTGGAAACTAAATAATTGATTATATTTGTTTAATGGGTTAGTTTGTTAATTTATTAATAATTAATAAATTAACCAGAAGCTAATAGAATTAATTGAGGATGTACAGGGGCCAAACTTCAATTAGTTGATAGTCAACAGGGCACCCCTTAACCATAGTTAAGGGGGCCGCCCTTGAACCCATCCCACATGGGTTTGAGGGTGAATTTCTAGAGTTTCTTAAACCCCATAAATAGGGAGCCCTTGTCTGCTTAATTCCTCGCTCATTCAATTCTAAGTCATCTGACGATCACAAGAAATACCAGTTTTTGGACTATGAGATCTGAGCATAAAAAAAAGTTATAGTTATATTCTCTTTTGTTCATTGGGTGTGAACAACTAGAGGCGTTCTTACTTTAGACGCTTGGCATCCAGTTTAGAGGTTGTTCGTGGAAGCGTTCTTCGTGTAGAAAATTGCGAATATTCTCAAGGGTAGTTTTTATTGTTCATCTCTTTATTTTATAATTTGTTTCTTAGCTTGTTTGGTTAAATCCTGTAAGGTTTTACATTCTTGCATGGTTAGGTTGTATAATTTTCCGCAAAGTTTTAAATTAACCCAGCAAGGGTATAGAAAACACAACATTTTCATCTTCTCAACCTGTTTGAACACATCATCAGGTAGAGAGATGACAAGATTGTTCCTAGCTTTTGCATCAAGGGCCGCCAGTCTTTTATCTTTATCAGTCCACTGAGCTTTTACTTTCTCAATGGTCCTGACCTCAAAAACAGCACCTTCAGCATCAGGAATGATAGTAGTGACAGATGTAGGCACATATGGACCTTCCATCACTATCTCTGGTAGTTGCACATCAAGATTCTCTAAGTAGAGCATCATTCTTCACTTCCAACAAGAGAACTTCTGACGATTAAACTTTGGGGGTTTCACCATGTTAGGTACATAAAGGCCTCAATCAAACCTGTTCTATATCATAGGGGGACATTGTTAATCAAACCTGTTTGATACTCTTAAAGGGTGAAAATTAAGGCCTGTTAATGACTTATTGAAACCTGATAAGTGATTTGCAATATTAGTCAAAACTGCTCACCCTGTTACGTTAGTTGTAACTTAGGCAGAATGCCAAAACTGTCCTATTCTGTTGGACAGGCTGGAGATAAACTGTCTACGCTGCTTATGTCTGTTGAGCAGCTTGGACCAAAACTAAGTGTTCTATTCTTTGTGAACAACTTATACACCATATGGAATTCGTTTCCATGTCATCATGTATTGTCTTGGACGAAAAGATCAGTTTGCAAGTCGAAGACAAAGTGGAAAATCAGAAGTTGCTCACACCAATGATAATAATGCTGCCAGCTCTTCTTCCTACTATGACAATGGGTCAATGGCAAAAACCTCCCAAGTTCAATCATCAGAACTTCTCTGGCTGGAAATGCAGAATGATACTCTATTTAGAGAATCTGGATGTACAACTACCAGAGATAGTGATGGAAGGTCCCTATGTGCCAACTTCTGTCACTACTATAACTCCTGCTTCTGAAGGAGCTGTTCCTGAAGTCAGGACTATTGAGAAAGCATAAGCTCAATGGTCTGATGAAGACAAAAGGCTAGTTGCTCTTGATGCAAAAACCAGGAACAACCTTGCTATTTCTCTACCTGATGATGTGTTCAAACAGGTTGAGAAAATGAAGACTGCAAAGGAAATGTGGGATACTTTGTGTACCGTCTATGATGGTCCCACTATGACATTGGATGAAAGGATCAACAATCTTGTTAGACAATCTGAGCTGTTCTTTGCAAAGCCAAAGGAGACTCTCCCTGAAACCTACACCAGGTTTACCGCCTTGATAAATGATCTCAAAGTCGTTGGGATCACCAAAGACAGCTTAACTTTGGTGAACAAGTTTCTGGACATACTGCCTGAGGAATGGAACTACTTCTCTACTATCCTCAGAAACTCAGGCACCAACAGAGGCATGGATCTTGTGAATCTTTATGGATCTTTGTTAAATGATGAACAATTAAGGAAACAGAAAAGAAATGCCTTGGAGATGTCCAAAAGAGGTGCAGCCTTAATGGCCAGCATGAGACAACTTGTACATTAGGTGTGTGATGTGTTCACACAAGCTGATCAACAGGCTGATGATGAAATAGTGAAAATGTCTGAAGAAGAGGATTGTGAAGATCTTTCTGAGCTTGATGATGAGCAAATGATTGCCATGCTTGTCAGAATATTCAGTAAGAAGGGGTTTGGTGGTAAGATGCTGCAAAAGAAATCAGGTGCCATCAAGAAGAAGGCATTTGACAAAACTAAGCCTGAGTGCTTTTATATGTGGAAAAACAGGCCATATAGCTACTGAATGTGTGTCTAAAGCTGTTGGCTCTTTCTTCAAACCATATAAGGAAAACAAAGACGATGGCTACAATGTTAAGTACCTAATGGCCATGGCTAAGTTGAACAAGTTGGAAGATTCAGTGGCTTCCAACAAGCAGAAGGGACTTATGGCAGAAACTAGTGACTGGGAGGAGTCTGACTCATCATCTGATGAAGAAGACAACAACTGTCTGATGGCCAACACTGATGTCCCCTCAACAAGCAACTTCAAACAGGACCTGGCTGAAGCTGAAGCTCTCATCACTTTAGAGAACTGGAATCCAACCATGATGTATAAGGTACAAAAATTTAAGGATTACAGTTCTGAAGAAAAAGTCAAAATGTTTGATTATTTACTTGTTGATTTAAAAGTTGTTGTTGAGAAGCATGATGTTTTGAAGTCCGAAATCTCTAAGTTCAAATCTGATCTTGAAATAAAAACTAATGAACAGAATAGTTTCCATGAGTTGAAAACTAAACTTGATGAAGTAAAACACAACAACATCGTTTTCTTAGAAGAAAAGAGAGAAACAGACTCAAAGCATGCTAAGCTTCAAAAGATTGTTGACTCTTGGTGCCATTCAGCTAAGAGTGTCAGTCAATGTATCAATCAGCAGATTCCTGCTCAAATCCAATCATATCTTAGAGGAGTCTTGATACAGCAGCTTCTGTTGTTAAGATTAATAATATGGAAAAAGACTTATCCACTCTAGGTAAGCTTCCAAGTACTTTTATCCAAAAAGTAATTGGAAAGCTGGCCTCAATAAACAGGTTTGTCAGGCCTTAAAACACTGACAGTTTATGTGAAGGAGCTACAAAGGCTGATGATGGAATGTGTTCTCCATCAAATCAGCCTGCTAAGTGTCTAGCCAGTTCACATAGACAAAAGAAGGGAAAACAAGTTAAAACTGCAGCTTTGGGCAATAAACCTGTCAACCAGACAGGTTCTGGATCTAAAGTTGATGCGAAGAAACCTGTTAACCCTTTTGATGCTGAACATTTTGAGAAAAAATTTTCAAAAGGAAAGCAGCCTGCTTTCAACAGGGGTAAGTCTCATGTTGGAAGTAAAACTACTGTGATTTCAAATAAGGTTTTAAATCTTAGTGGAAAGCTGGTTATAATTGAAGGAAAATCTTTTGTTAAAACCAAAAGTAATGATTATGTTGATAGGAAACAGTCATCACATCTCAGTAAAGGCAAAGGCAAAGCCGTTGCTCAACCTGGGAAAGCTGGGAATAAGTTTCCCAAACCTGTGGAAGGTCAAAAGGCAATCAAACAACATGTGTTTGATCTCTATCCTCTGTTGGTACACCCTGTGTGACGATAGCAGTCTAGTTATGTAAAAGATAGTCATCTGTAATAGATCAGGCTTTGTTAAATACAAGTCATAATTGTTTGATCATGATTGTGTATGATGTTTACATTTGCATGATAAGTTCAAAGATAAGTTCAAGAATAAGTTCAAAGGCTAGGGTTCGAACTTGTCCATACCCAGACGAACTTAGTGAAGCTAAGTTCGTAGGGTATTGGAAAAGTTTGTGGGCTTGGGCCTAAACGAACTTAATCAATTAAGTTCGAACCTAATCTCTATAATTATGTGTTAATCAGTTTTATTATAAGACTTTTGCGAAATTAGTTTTCAGAGCTCGTATTCGTGCACATACTAGCTAGAACCGATATCTGAGAGTGTTTTGAAGAAAAATACAGTGTCGGGTCGTTCATTGTATCAGCTATCATTGTGTTAGTCTCTGGTTTCCATGCGTGATCGATCCTTTAAGCCACTAACGAGGATTCCGCACTCGTTGGACGGCGTCGCGTCAAGATTAGATCCGTGCTATAAGTGATCTTACAAGTTGTATCAGAGACGTTCGAGTGTTCGTCGCATTCTTCGTGATACTACGAACATTCTTTGTTTCTTGACGTTTTTACCGGATTTTTAACGTATTTTTGAAGTTTTCTGAGTTCTACAAGCAAGGTAACGGGGAAAAATTCATATTAGTTCACTTTTTCAGTCGAAATTAGTGTTTTTAATATTAAAAATATTCGTTTAATCTGAAATCTTGAAAAATCGAATTTTTGGCCGTTTCTCGAACTTGCGGCGCTCGAACTTTAGGGAGTATTAGGTTCTTCGACTTGTCAGAATACACTCCTCTCGAATTTATTTTAGGGTTTCTTTCGAATTTAACTGGATTTTGAACTTATCAGATCATTCGAAGTTGTCAGAAGTGTTCGATTTTGTCAGACTTCGAAGTTGTCAGAAAATTAGGGTTTTCTCGAACTTAACTGAGGTTTGAATTTGTCAGAGATTCTAGGGTTTCTCGAACTTACACTCTTTCTAACTTGTTGAGTTCGAACATAAATCATTTCAAATATAATTTCATAAACAAATTTAAATTTAAACATACGAACTTGAATAAGTTCGAAAGGTTTATTATAAATTCATTTTTAAATTAAATAATTTAAGTTCGAAAACAAAAAGTTTTTGAAATAATGTCAAGTTTGCACAAATTCCGGGAAATGGACCATGAGGTTGGTAAAACAAATTCTCCACCTAAGCTGATGAAACTGAAAGATTACTACTGGTGGAAGGATAGGTTTGTTGACTTTGCAAGATTCAATGACATGCATATGTGGATATGCTTTGATGAGGGATATGTTCCTCCTACGCAAGAGCTTGAAGGCCGACAAAGAGTCTTGACGTATTAGAACATGAAAGATGACGACAAGAAAATTTATGAGGCTGAGAACTAAGCATTTTCGTCTATCAGAATGGCGTTACCTCAGGAAATCCTGCACATATTGAGGAACCACAGGATTTCTAAAGAGCTTTGGGATGCTCTAGAGAAGAGATGTGAGGGAAATTACAGGGTACGCAAGGGAAGAACAGAAATGCTGAAACAACAATTTGCCATCTTCAAAGCACTGAAGAATGAGACACTAGATGAGACGATTACTAGATTCTATCATCTTCTAACTGAACTTGAAAATCACAGTGTTGAGTATCAAGAGACACAAGACAGAAAAGCTTCTGGATCCTTTACCGGCTAAGTGGGAGATGTACACAGCACTAATAAAGCATGATGAAGAGAAGTTTGAGACTCTCACTCTTGAAGGGGTTATCAGAACGTTGAGGGCCTACAACTTCAAGTTACAGAAGAAGGAACGAGAATTTGATCAGGTTCAAGATCCAGAGATGTATTTTGGGAAATCAAAACCGTCAACCGCTAGTGAACTGAAATCGGGGGCCACAACATTTTTCACGGGAGAAGAGCCAATCCCAGTTGAGTCAGAGGATTCTAATAGCAAGGCGTTCTTAGGGTTTTCCAAACCAGAAGAGAAATCACATCACCCAGTGTATACATCTCAAGGCTATTCCAAGATGCCTATGAGCGCAAAATCAGCAGAAGATCATCTGAATCTTCTAGCTTCTTTTGTCGCAGCTTACGTCAATTGCGTTCATGGAAAAATAAACGATCCAACTATGTGGGAAGAAGACTACGATCAAGTAGATCCTGACGACTTGGAACAGATGGACCTACAATGGCAACTGGCCATGGTGACTCAAAGGGTCAAGAGGTTTATGAAGAGGACCGGGAAGGAATCTGAGCGTTAGCAACAACAGAGTTGGGTTTGACAAGTCAAAGGTAAAGTGCTATAATTGTCAAGTATTGGGACACTTTGCCACAGAGTGTCAAAGGCTAAAAGTGGAAAATTATCAGAATCAGAACCAAGGGAGACAACACTCTAGTGGTTCTGGGAATCAAACAACCATCGCTGGACTGTTAACAATTGTGTCATCCAACAGACAGCTTGATGGAACTTATGATTGGAGCACTCATCTGGAGGCGAATGCCAGAGCCTTTATGGCTGAGGTAAGTGAAACCGGGGGGGATAGAGCTGAAGAAGAAGCAGAGGACACCCAGCAGACAGAATCAAGTCCTTTGTTGGTGGAAAAGTCAGAGGAGCAAAACATTCTTGAGTTTGCAGCTCAAATGGCTAATGTGGAATCGGACCGCAAAAAGGTAACTCTATACTTTTCTACATTCCATGATTTATGTGTTTTAAGTGCTACTTTAAATGATAGATTAAATCTAGTACTAGAGACACATAACAACTTAATAGCCAAGGTCCATTCATTAAAATCTGATAATGATAGTCTTCTAGATATTAAGGAAAATTTAAGGAACAAGATGAAAGCAGATGCTCAGGACGTGATAGTTCTAAAAGACAAGTTAAGTGAACAATGTGTCAGGTTAGAACTCATGTACGAGCATGTCGAATCTTTGACCAAAGAACTCACTCTTAAAGATGTAGAGCTAGCAAAATCTAGAGTTAAGGTTGGAAAGGCCAATAGCAAGCTTGAAAGTTTAGGAACTCATCCCTAAATCTAGGAAAGATCTTAGAAGCTCAAAGGCAGTCTAAGGAACCAGTAGGCCTAGGTTATCAGGAGAGTCCTCCACCATTCAACAACAACTATGTGCCTCAACCTCAGGATAAAACCACTGAAATAGTTGAAACAAGGGTAGAAACAGTAACCGAATCTGAAAAAGATAATTCAACTAAGGTGTCAACCACAACCACAAAGATTAAGAAAGTCAAGTTTGTGCAGTCTACTAGTGACACTATACTTGGAGAAGCTAAACCTGTAAGTGATAATCAGCAAGAGGAAGTGAACACTGTAGTTGAATCGAAAGAAAATGACACTAGCAAGACACCTAAATCAAAGGGTACTTATAAGAAGTCGATTGATAAGATGTCATGCTTTAGATGTCATGAGAAAGGACATGTTGCGTCTAGCTGTCCTTATAAGCAAATAGAGTCTACATCTTCTAAAATAGAGTCTAGACCTACTGTAGGGAACCAAGATCAACCAGCCATAAGACCAGTACCAAATATTGCTAGCACAAGTAGTTCTCAACATACTGAGAAGAATTTGAATGCAACACCTAGGGTAGCTGCTAAACAAATAAAAGGTGTCGGTTTGACAGAATGAAGTGTTAGGACTAATTCTCTGAATAGAGTTCCTAGTTAGTCTAGGTCAGGACCACCACAAGGCTATAGGAGCACAACACCTAGAAGGACTTACACTCCAGTTAGGTCACATAATCCTCAAAGTCAACAGACACCAGGTAAAGCCTAGGGATATCAGAATGAAATGCATTATAATAGACACTATTCTAGGGCTCAACAACAAATGCCAGCCCAAAGGCCAAGAGTGAATGTTAATCACTCAGCACCACAACATGTATTCAATCAAAAACCCAAGTCACCAGAAAGGAGAGATGGGTATTTGAAGGAGTTCACGTATGTGGATGAGAATGGTATTACCAAGTCAGTCATGGCTTGGGTTCTCCGTGATAACTAACTTGTTTTCTTTCTTGAGCAGGAGTTAACTACAGGTCTAAACAATAAATTGTTCATCGACAGTTGTTGCTCTCGTCACATGACTGGGGAAAGGAGTCTACTCACAGACTTCAAGGGAGGGAACAAGTGCTTTGTATCATTTGCTAGGAACAAGGGAGGAAATATCACTGGAATAGGAGTGGTCACTAATGGGACGAAACAGCAGGCACGCTGATTAGGTTCTTAGACCAAGTCGAGAACTCTTATGGGAACGTATTAGGAGTGACAACGAAAAAGAATTTAAGAATGCAGTAATTGGTGTATATTGCCTAACTAAAGGCATAGTGCATCAATTCAGTGCACCTTATGAGCCACAACAAAATGGGGTGGCAGAACGTAAGAACAGGATTTTGATTGAGGCAGCAAGAACCATGCTCTCGGATTCAAAGCTTCCTACCATGTTTTGGGGGAGGCAGTGAATACCACGTGTCATGTTTTAAACTGGGTCCTTACTGTCAAATCACTGAAAAAAAACCTATTATGAAGTTCTGAATAAAAGACCACCAAATTTAACTAGCTTTGAACCATTTAGGGTACCGTGTACTTTATTGAAAACAAAACATCAAGCTAAGTTTGGTGAAAAGGCTGACGAATGACACTTCCTAGGTTATGTTCCTAATTCACCAAATAAGAGGGTTTTTAACAAAATAAATGGTACGGTTGAAATTCTGTTTAACATTGACGTAACAAGTTATTCACATGAACCCCAAACCGGTCCTGAATGGTTATTTGTTTATGACACTGTGTTTGAATCATTTAACATTTCGTTTAGTGGAAATGCAGGCACTATGGAAAATGATTTGTCATCATTGAATCTCAATGACGAGTTTAGAGGTTTTCCAAGATCAAGCATTCCATCAACATCTGAGACTACAACGACAGAAGATGGGTCTCCAGCAGCGAATGAATCTGAATTACCTACGAATGAGAATCAGACAAGTGACTCTACCTCCAAAGATAGTGATCATGAGGTAGATGTTACTCCGTCAAAAGTCATACCCCCAGTAGATGAAATAGGATCGAACTTGGGAGATAATCTTCAGGTCTATGAGATTGAGACATCGAGGATAAACAAGGATCATCCAATTGAGAGTATCATAGGGAATCCAAATGCTGGCATGAGAACTAGGAGTAGGGTGAATAATAACAAAGTGTTGTTATCGATGATCAACGACTCCGAGGCGTTTCACACGTGTTTATACTCGTGCTTCATCTCACAAGTAGAGCCAAAGAATGTGCAAATGGCACTGAAAGACAATTCTTGGGTTGAAGACATGCAAGAAGGACTGTCACAGTTCAGAAAGCTTGAAGTGTGGGAGTTACTGTCGTTACCTCGAGGAAAAGTTGCTATTGGGACCAAATGGGTCTTTAAGTGCAAATGGGATGATCGGGGCATAGTTACTCGTAACAAGGTAAGACTCGTGGTAAAAGGGTTCAACCAGGAAGAGGGAATAGATTAAAATGAAGTGTTTCCACCAGTGGCGAGGCTTGAGGTGGTTCGTTTGTTTCTTGCTTTCGCGTCCTTCAAAGGGTTTAAAGTATATCAACTCGACGTCAAGAGTGCCTTCTTGTATGGCAAGGTGAAGGAATTGGTATATGTCGAACAACCGCCAGGGTTTACTGATCCCAAGTATCCCGACAGAGTATATCGACTTGATAAGGCTCTGTATGGATTGCATCAGGCACCTAGGGCTTGGTATGAGACACTGTCAACTCATCTCTTAGACAACGGGTTTGAGATAGGGAGAATTGATAGTACACTATTCGTGAAAAGGAAAGGTGAAGATTTTATTCTAATACAAGTGTACGTGGACGACATCATCTTCGGGTCGTCAAACGAGCAGATGTGTAAGAATTTTTAAAATGTTTTGAAGTCAAAGATTGAGATGAGTGCTATGGGAGAGCTAAACTTCTTTCTCGGTTTACAAGTTGAACAAAGGAAAGAAGGAATGTTTATTCATCAGACGCAGTATGTCTACGACATTTTGGAGCACTTCGGGATGGAAGGAACTAAGCTGACCGTGCATTTCAGTACACCGATTCAAGTGAATCATAATCTCGGACCAGGTACAGATAGTGATACTGATGTGGATCCGACTTTATATCGGGCCATGATCGGGTCACTTATGTATTTAACTCTTTTTAAGACCTGACATAATGTTTTTGTGTGTGTTTGTGCAAGGTTTCAAGCAAATCCAAAAGAAATGCACATGAAAGCCGGGAAGCGGATTCTGAGGTACCTGAAGTCGAAACCAAAGCTGAGACTTTGGTATCATGCTGATGGAGATCTGGAATTGGAGGCTTACGCGGATTCAGACTATGGAGGATCTAGCTTGAACCGGAAATCAACAATTGGAGGTTGTCAGTTCCTTGGAGGGAGGCTGGTATCCTGACAATGCAAAAAACAAACTTTGGTAGCCGTATCAACGTGCGACGACGAGTATGTAGCTGCGGGTAGTTGCTGTTCACAGGTTCTGTTGATTCAACAACAATTGCGGGATTACGGTTTGACTTATACTCATACTCCTATTAGGATAGACAATCAATCAACTATTCCTATAACAAATAATCCAGTTAAACACAGTAAAACTAAGCACATAGACATAGACATTATTTCATACGTGATTGTGCTGAAAAGAACTTGATAAAACAGGTAAAAGTTGCAACGGAAGACAATAATGCAGATCTATTCACAAAAGCATTTGATATGTCATGCTTTAAATTGTTAGTTCAACTAAATGGCATGTGTAATCCAGAGTAACTTGACCTTAGTAGATTTTCTTTTAGTAGTAAGTTATTAGTTTAGTTTATCAGTTCGTTTTACTTAACAATGGAAAACAAAAGAAAAAGAAAAGAAAAGAGAGAAAACCATAAAAATTTCAAAAAAAGAAAGAGAATATTGAAAAATGAGAAAAGTCCTAGAGTCATAGGTTCAAAGTGTCGAAAATTAGCACAGTCTAACAAACTCTAAGTGTTAAGCTTTCACACATAATGCACCCTAAAATCTAAGTGATATACATATTCTCGTCTGATATGTTGGTAGGCATAAAACATGAAGGAACTCCTCAAAGCTAATAAAATAATCAAGAAAATGTCATATGTGTAACGAACATAGATGTATGACCCAAAGGTCTTAATTTCTATGTTAGAGACATACAGACAATGATTAAGAATGAGGAATGCAAAGTTATCTGGGGGATGTATAGCTTCATCAAAATACATCTTAAACAAAGAAAGAAAAGGTTTGGAAAAGTAACGGAAGTCAAAACAAGTCGCTTTGTTGTACGTGAGTACAGACCTGTCACCACTGTTTTGACTTAAACTAGCAAGATAAGTCGCTTTATTGTACGTGAGTACAGACCTATCACCGCTGTCTTGCTAACATAAGAGGAACTCTAAGACAAACTAAGACACTCGGTTGTATCTAAATACAGAACCGTGTCCGCCGTTTTCCTTTTAAAGATAATTTGCAAATACCAAAAAGTCATAATCATTGTGTGTCTGCCTTTATCATAGAAGTATGTCTAAGTATGAGACACGTAACGTACTTTCTTGATAAATATAAAGGCCAAAGCAAATCCCAAAGTGCTGAATGTTTAAAAGGAAAAACATACCAACAATCAACTTGGAAGTGTATGTCACGACAAACAATCAAAGAAATAAAAAATTCCTAAGTGTTAAAGTGAAATACTAAAAGTGTGTTTGACACCACTATCTGATTGAACCTTCTTGGACTATCTCGTAAAAATATTCTGTTAGTGTATTTTTATTCTTAAAACTATTTTTGAGTTAAGATTAATTTCATTCTATTTCATTTTGTTTAACTTTACATAATTTTATTTTATTTTATTTTAGCTTAGATTATCTTAATTTTAATAAATAGGAACAACGTCAAAATTACTAGGATGCATTTTTAGTTGAAGAAACAAAATTCCGTGATAATATATTGCTTAGTGTGGATGTCTCGCAAAGTTTAAAAAATTCCGTCAAGTGAAAATGTTGAATTTTATTCAAAAATTTTCAATTAAGTTCAAACATCAGTTAAGTTCGAAGTCATTTTCGAACTTACTATAAGATCGAACTTAATGTAAGTTCGAAGGAGTTTAGATATAAATAGGTCAACAGTGTTCATTTAATGCACCTACATTCGAACATATCCTCACGAACATAAAAGGGCGATCTCAAACTTTTGTCTCGAACTTATCGAACTGATGAATTTGTGAACTATTCCTCGATGATTCACTCAGTTTCTGGAACATCTACTTAGACATGGTAGTTGTACATCACAAATCACTAAGTAAGTAAAGTTCTAGGCTAATTTTATGGCAAAAGTTCAAATATTTTATGTATAAAATAACTAAAAACTAGGTGGTTCAAATCACGAAGTTTTTGGTTATAAAACATAAAATTAATACTTAATAAACTTGATTAGAACCTATTAGGACTAGATTCAATAGTAAATTGAGTCTAACAAGGTTTAAATCAGGGTTTTGAAGTTTAAAATAGCCGACTTCGAACTTGTTCATCAGGATTCGAACTTGTTCTTCATGTTCGAACTTGTCAGGACTTCGAACTCGTCAAAAATATCCATAAGTTCGAAGACAGACATGTTCGAATAGGAATCTCAAACTTAAGTAAGTTTGAAGGTCAAAAGAGTGTTCGAACTTAAGTAAGGTCGAAGAACTTATATTCTCGAATTTAAGTATGTTCGAAGATGTTTAAATTCGAACTTAATTATGTTCGAATTTAAACAAGTTCGAATAACTTAAAATTTTCAAAATTAATTTCTACCATTTTATGTGTTTGAATTGTGTGCAAATATGGGAGATCGAGCATTCTTTAATAAGCATAATATGATTATGGCAGTTGACCTTCAACTGCTAGAAGCTCAACCTTACAGTCAAATGCTCAATTTTTTGTCGCAATCTCGGATAGCATATGCTCTTACGCATAACCCGCAGATTATTCTGTCATACGTTCGCTAATTCTGGCAATCTCTGCAAGTGGATTGCACTGCAGTACCTACGCTTTTACGAGCGAGGATCGGTGGCCGTCCGATTGCATTATCCGATAAGGTCCAATAGACTTTCCAGCTCCGATAAGGCAGGTGGCCTTCATAAGGATGGGTTATGCTCAAGATATTACTAAAGCATCTTACGTTAAGAGTGGACTTATTGGCCAATGGCGTTATCTTGTGCACGTCATAATGGTCTGCTTTGCATCGAAGAAAGCAGGATTTGACACAATGGTGTCTAAGCTTAAATCGGCGATGATATCTCTGGTGTACAACAAGCCTTATTGCTTTTCTGAGATGTTTTTCGTGGAGTTTGTGCATCAGATCTCTGCCCCAACCCGTGAAAGATTTCTAATGGATCCAAGATTCATCAGGAATTTTCTGCCAGACTTACTATCCTTCCCTGAACATATATCTGTAGCTGTCATCAACAAGAGAAGATTTGCTGACTGCCAATCCCATAACGCACGAAGGACAGAGCAAGTGAGGCCCCAAGTGGCTCCGTTGTTTGGCGCAATCATAGATCCCGATTTGTCGCTCTATAGAGAGATGATTGGATAATCGATGCTCCGCAGCAACAACCCCCCCAACAACAAGCATCGGCACCACAAGCTCCGATTGCTAGGGAAGCCACTCATTCAACATCAACGACAACGGCAGCTGGGCCGTCCACATTGGGACTCCAGACTGACCAAAGGGCGCAAACTTTGCAAGAGATCTTTGAGCAAGGCGCAACGGCTCAGGAAAAATATAGCAGAGCAGCTGGTTAATGATACTTTGGAGCAGCCGACTAATATGGACGATATTTTCAAAGAAATTGATGAATATCAGCCTCCAGTAGCTGCGGCTGAAGGCACAGAGGGTCATGGGGAGGCAAAAGGCCATGTAGAGATCACTTCTGACTCTGAATCAAATTTTAGTTCTGAAGAGGTTTTGGCAGAAGCAGCCAATCCATCAACATCATTTGGAAGACATGGATCTAGGCTCGTAGTGAGCAGACAAAAAATGACTCGTCCGGCTTTAGGAGATGAAGATGACAGTGATGAGGATTTTGTCTTGAAAGAAGAAGCAGTGATTGCAACTCAACAGAGAGCGAAGCGTCAACGCATAGTCAAGCAGCTCCATCTACTTCTACTTCCGTTCCATCCGCCGCAACCATCGCTCCATCCACATCAACTTCGACTCCATCAACTTCTGTTTCATTTACTGAAAATCAACAATTCTCAAAATTGAAAGGCAAAGTAGATTTCCAAACAGTCCAAATCTTTCAGCTTTCGTACGCTGTGAATGAGCTCCAGCAACACAACTCATGTTTGGAACAACAGAATGCTCAGCTACAAATTCAAGTGGCTACACAACAAGAAACAATGAATGCCCAGGAATCATAAATTCTAACTCTTCAAACCCTGTTCGAGCAAATATTGAAAGATGTTCAAGCTCAAGGGGAGAGTAGTTGCTAGGGCGATGAGTTGAAGGGAGTTCAGAGAGATGGTGATGATGAAGGAGGCGACCCGGATAGTCAAAAGAAGAACAGTGAGATAGCAGATCTTCCACATGAGACTGCTCAGCAAGCTGACCTTCAGGAGGAGCCTGGATCATCTGGATTAGGTCAAGAGAAAGGAAAGGCTCCCAAAGCAACAGAGTTCGTCAAACAGGTAATGATCGGAGCCTTGGCCGGGATAGATGACAATGAGGATGTAAATTTTGACTTTGAGGACGATCTGGAAGAACTTGAAGAAGTAGAGTTTGTGCCAGAAAATGTTCCTGATTGGAAATCTGACGATGAAGTGATAATAGATGAATATGACGAAGTGGACGAAGTGGTCATTGAAAAGCAACCTGTCACGGAGCTATACAAGAATGAAAATAAGAAGGTGACAAACATTGATATGCTGAGATCAGCAGATTATGATGTGTTAGAATCTGATACAGCTGACAAGGAACTGAACAAAGAAGAAAAGAGGAGCTTATGGTTTAAGAAGGAAGAGAAAAAGGCTGAATTGGAATGAAGAAGAAAATGAAGCTACCTAGTCCAGGAAAGTTATCTGGAGGGATTTTAAGGTGGTTCTTTGGCAAGGAACTACAACTATTTGTTTTGAAAAGAAGAGACGGGCTTCAGTACTTGCGAAGAAGGCTTAAAGTTTTTAATTCATTGCCCAACTGTGAAGTTAAAGAGTTGGCATGAAAAGATTTGATCAACCTGGGAGACGACTAGTATGATAAATTTATAGCGAGGATTACCAGAAAGGAGGATCAGTCTGGAAGGTTTGAAAGAATTAAGCCAAGGACAGGGAAGCGAGTCATGGATGAATCAAGGATAGATCCATTGACAGGCAGGCCATGGATGAAGATGTATTATAAACCGGTTAAGTGCTTGGAGAAGGTTCCATTGAAGAGCATGCCTCAAGACGTTCTGGGATACATGAAATGGTGGTATGTTGACAACGAGACAGGTGAAGCAATAATGGAAGATGAAGACGAGAAAGCTATTTTGAAGGTTTATGATCCTCTACATCTTGTAAACCTTTCTCAGGGAGACTTGCTGAAGCTTCAGGAGCAGCCAATCTATTTTCGTGAAGGTTGGAGCTCAGAAGGCAAGAAGTTCTAGAAAGTAGTTAAAGTTTACATTGAACAAGGACTCTATGCAGGTAGTATTTTAAATAAGTCTAGTTCAATAGATTAGTGAATGTCTTTCTAGAAGCTATCGTTAAGGGGGAGTCTGTTGGTACACCCTGTGTGACGATAGCAGTCTAGTTATGTAATAGATAGTCATCTGTAATAGATCAGGCTTTGTTAAGTACAAGTCATATATGTTTGATCATGATTGTGTATGATGTTTACATTTGCATGATAAGTTCAAAGATAAGTTCAAGAATAAGTTCAAAGATAAGATCAAGAATAAGTCCAAAGGCTAGGGTTCGAACTTATCCATACCCAGACGAACTTAGAGAAGCTAAGTTCGTAAAGGTATTGGACAAGTTCGTGGGCTTGGGCCTAAACAAAGTTAATCGTTTAAGTTTGAACCTAATCTCTATAATTATGTGTTAATCATTTTTACTATAAGAGTTTTGCAAAATTAGTTTTTAGAGCTCGTATTCGTGCACGTACTAGCTAGAAACGATTTCTGAGAGTGTTTAGGATAAAAATACAGTGTTGGGTCGTTCGTTGTATCGGCTATCATTGTGTTAGTCTCCGGTTTTCATGCGCGATCGATCCATTAAGCCAATAATGAGGATTCCACACTCGTTGGACGACATCGCGTCAAGATTAGATCCGTGCTATAGGTGACCTTACATCCTCCTAAAAAGAGGAAAGAGGACACAGGCAAAGCTGTTGCTGTTGTACCTTCCACCTAAGCTGTTGGTTCCTCTAAAACAAATGAGACCATGTCAAAACCTGTTGAGATAACTAACAAAGATAAACCAGAATGTGTTTCTGGGAGTGCTTCTTCCAAAAAGCCTAAAAAAAGGAAATGCTACAAATGTGGAAAGAAGACTCATATGGCTAAAGACTGTCCTGAAACTGAGGACATAAGCCCTGCTGACACTACTAGCTCCAACATTGCAAACACTAGCAGTGTTGGAAGTAACATTATCATTGAGGAGAGTATCCAAGCTGATACAATCCAAATTGGGAATATAAGTGTAGATCTCAGTGGTCCATCAACAAATGTTAATGAAGAAGGAGAACTCATCCTTATGATGAGTTCCCCTAAAAACTAATATTTTCCCATGACACTCTGTAGGTAAAACAACCAAGCTAGGTTTGGTACTTGGATAGCGGCTGCTCAGGTCACATGACAGGTTGCAAAGATTTACTGAGTGATCTCAAGCATAAAAAAGGCCCAAAGGTCACCTTTGGTGACAATGTTCAGGGATCCACAGAAGGATAAGGAATCCTTCAAGCTGGTGCTGCAATGTTCAAAAGAGTAGCCTATGTGTCTGGGCTAAAACATTACCTTGTTAGAGTTAGCCAACTCTGTGATGCTGGCTACAAGGTTAATTTGAATGAGAATCTGGGGTACATACTGGATCCCCAAGGCAAAGTTGTGCTTTGCACAAAGGATGAAAGGTGTATACGTTGTGGACATGAAGTCTGCTCATCCAACAACTTAAACCTGTTTCATATCAAGGAGCAATGCAGACCTCAACTGTTTATGGCACAAGAGGCTATCACACCTGAACTTCAAGAATATCAACAAACTTTGTAAGAAAGAGTTGGTAACAGGTTTGCCTTCTATAACGTACGTTAAGGATAAACTCTGCACTGCTTGTGAGAAGGGTAAACAAAGAAAAACATCTTTTAAATCCAAACATAATTCCTCTATTGAAACACCTCTCTTCTTAATCCATATGGACTTGTTTGGACCTGTCAGTGTCCCAAGTCTAAGAGGTAGAAGATACACTTTAGTAATGGTTAATGAGTGCTCCAGGTTCACATGGGTGATCTTCCTAAAGACCAAAGGAGAGGCTGCCAGATAAATTATTGGATTTATCAAGAAGATGGAAGTTCTTAACTCTGCCCAAGTCAAGCAGCTTAGAAGTGATCATGGTACAGAAATCATAAACAATACTCTTGAGGACTTCTGTGAAGAAAGATGGATCTCTCAAAACTTTTCAGCTGTTAGGACTCCACATCAAATTGGAGTTGCTGAAACGAGGAATAGAACCCTCATTGAAGCTGCTGGAACCATGCTATGTGCATTAGGTTTGCCTTCATCATTTTGGGCTAAAGCTGTCAACACTGCCTGCTTCTCTCAAAACAGATCTTTAGTGGTGAAAAGGTTCAATAAGACTCCATATGAATTAATCAAAGGGAGAGAGCCAAATATAAGCTATTTCCATATGTTTGGATGTCCCTGTTTCATCCTAATTAAAAGGGACCAGCTGGCCAAATTTGAACCCAAAGCTGATGAAGGTGTGTTTGTTGGATACTCAGTTGTTCTAAAGCTTACAGAGTATACAACTACAAAGGAAAGGTGATAGATGAATCTATCAATGTCACCTTTAAGAAGTCTAAGAATGCTTCTACAAAAGCTGAACCTGAATCATTTTCAGGAGAGTTCAGCTTTGATGATCTTATGCATTCCATTGATGAGCAAAAGGACTCAAAAGCTTGCACATCATCCAGAGTGGAACCTCTTAACCACAATGGGCATGATGATGATTATGTTAGAACACCCTGTGTGAATAACTGTACTGAGATAGTTAATGCACCATGTCCAGAACCAATCAATGCTGATTTCCCTGAATCCTCTGCTGATGTGTTCAACAATAATGATTCATTCTCAATGGGTGAACAGGCTCAAGACATCAGTGTGTCTGAAAATCTTGAAAACTATACTGTAAGACGTAATGAGAATGAAACTGATACACGAGAATCTTCATTGAAACATGATCCTAAGTGGATTAGGTATCATCCCAATGATTAAATAATTGGTGACATCAACAAAGGGGTGCAAACAAGATGGGACAACTTAGAAAACTTTTGGGTGTTTTCTAGCTTTGTGTCCCTGATGGAGCCAAAGAAAGTAGATGATTCACTTAAAGATGCCAATTTGATCACTGCCATGCAAGAAGAGCTCAATCAGTTTGAGAGACACAAAGTATGGAAGTTGGTCCCTATTCCTAAAGGTAAAACAATATTTGGCACCAAGTGGGTGTTCAGAAAATAAAATGGATGAGAAACTTCATGTTAATAGAAATAAAGAAAAGACTGGTTGCTCAAGGCTATAGGCAAGAAAAAGGCATGGATTATGATGAAACATTTGCTCCAGTGGCAAGGTTAGAAGCAATTCTTTTGTTTCTAGCCTATGCTACCCACAAGAGCATGAAGGTGTTTCAAATGGATGTCAAGAGTGCATTTTTGAATGGTAAGCTACAAGAAGAGGTATATGTCAAGCAGCCTCCAGGTTTTGAAAGTGAACAACATCCATGTTTTGTCTCTAAGTTGTACAAGGCTCTCTATGGTCTGAAACAAGCCCCTAGAGCCTAGTATGACACTCTTACTAATTTCCTTATGAGCAATGGTTATTCCAGGGGTAAGGTGGATACCACATTGTTCATAAAGAAGGTGAAAACTGATATTATGCTTGTTCAAATTTATGTGGAAGACATAATTTTTGGTTCCACTAATGAACAATTATGCAAGACTTTTTCACTGTTCATGAAATCTAAATATGAAATGAGCATGATGGGTTAACTTACATTCTTTTTAGGATTACAGGTTAAACAAACCTCAAGTGTAATTTTCATAAATCAAAGAAAGTATACATTGGATCTTTTGAAAAAGTTTACATTTGATCAATGTTCTCCTATCAAAACCCCAATGGCAACCAATTTAAAGTTGGATGATGATGCCTGTACAAAGTTTTTTCAGTAACAGCTTACAGAGGCATGATTGGGATCTTGGTAAAGTCGCCTCTGTGATGGATCTGATCTTGACCTGACACCGTCCAACGAGTGTGGAATACTCGTTAGTGGCTTAACGGATCGATCACACATGGAAACCGGAGACAAAGAATATGATAGTCGATGCAACAAACAACCTGACAAGATGAATTTCTCCAAAAGACTCTCTGAAATCACTCTAGCTTGCACATGCACTAAAACAAGCTCTGATCACAAATTTCTCCAAAAGTCCTGAAATAAAACGGATTAACACATAATTATAGTGATTAGGTTCGACTTAACAGATTAAGTTCGTTTAGGCCCAAGCCCATGAACTTGTACAACACCCTACGATCTTAGCTTCACTAAGTTCGTCTGGGTATGGATAAGTTCGAACCTACCCTTTGAACTTATTCTAGAACTTATCTTTAAACTTATTCTTGAACTTATCTTTGACCTTATCATGGAAGTGTAAACATCATACACAATCATGGTCAAACATATATAACATGTATTAATAAAGCCTTCAACTATTACAAATGACTATCTATTACATACCTAGACTCCTATCGTTACACAGGGTGTACCAACAGACTCCCCCTTGACGATAGCTTCTAGTTAGATATTCAATAACCTATAGAACTAGGCTGATTCAAAATACTATCTGCTAACAATCCCTGCTCTACACACACCTTTACAACTTTCTGATATTTCTGCCTTCATACTTCATATGTTCATCAAACGAGATTTCTTGATTATGAAGCTTGAGCAGATCATTCTTTGACAAGTTGACTAGGTGCAAGGGATCGTACACCTTCAAAACCACTTTCTCATCCTCATCTTCCATCACTGCTTCACATGTCTCACTGTCAACATACCACCAGTTGAGTTTTCCTAAGAAAACTTGAGGCATTGGCTTTAGAGACACTTTCTATAAGCATCTAACTGGCTTGTAGTACATATTCATCCACGACTTGCCAGTTAGAGGATCGATTCTTGTATGTTCATTACTCTCTTGCCCATTCTTGGATTTACCCTCTCAAACTTCCTAGACCTCCCTTCCCTTCTGAGGATCTTGGCAATCACTTCAGCGTAGGGATCGTCTCCGATGTTGACGAGCTCTTTCCATGCTAAGGCCTTTATCTCAACTTTAGGTGTTAGTGCATCATGTGTGATGATAGCAGTCTAAGTGTAGATAATCGTTTATGATAGTTCAAGTCTTCGTAATTGCACATTAATTCATATGTTTGATATATGTTTGATATTGGTTGTATTTATGTTTGATCTTGTTTGTGATTGATGTTTACATAAGTTCAAAGATAAGTTTAAACATAAGTTCAAACATAAGTTCTTGAACAAGTTCAAAGACAAGTTCTAGAATAAGTTCAAAGCCAGGATTCGAACTTAATGGTGGACAAGTTCGTGGGCTTGGGCCTTCTCGAACTTGTCCAGTGCAAGTTCGAACTTAATGATTATAATTAAGGGTTAATCAGTTTTGATTATGGATCTTTGCAGAAATCAGTGTTCGAGGCGATTACGAACTTGTGAGTTTTTGCAGAGTATTTTCAGAGTGTTCTTGGAGAGATTCACGTGTCGGGACGTCCATTGTTACGTCTATCATCGTGTTGGTCTCCATCTTTCGTGTTGCGTGATCAATCCGTTAAGCCCTTAACGAGGATTCCGCACTCGTTGGACGGTGTAGCGTCAAGATTGGATCCGTAGGTTGGTGACCTTACAAGTGGTATTAGAGACATAAGGGTGTTCATCGTGTTCTTCGCGTTCATCTTAAACATTCTTGGTTTCTTGGCGTTTGTGACGGAAAAATCACGGTTTTCATAAGGTTTTCGAGTTATACAAGTAAAGTAACGGAGAAAAATTCTTATTGGTTCACTTTTTCAGTCGAAATTATTGTTTTTAACTTTACAAACATTAGTTTAATCTGAAAATTTGAAAAAATAGAATTTTTGACCGTTTCTCGAACTTGCGGCGCTCGAACATAGGGGGTATTAGGGTTCACTCGAACGTGTCAGAAATACGCTCCTCTCGAACTTAATTTAGGGCTTCCTTCGAATTTGGCTGAGATTTGAACTTGCTAGCATCGAATTTGTCAAATTTCGAACTTGTCAGAAAATTATGTATTTTTCAAACTTGTCAGAGGTTCGAACTTGTCAGGACTTTTCGAACTTGTCAGTCAGTCGAACTTACCTAAGTTATCGAAGGGATTTATTTTAATTTAATTTAAATTATTTAAGTTCGAAAACAAAAGGTTTAGACAGGATGTCAAGTTTGCAAAAATTCATTGAAATTGATCATGAGGTCGGAAAGGAAAATTCTCCCCCAAAACTGATGAATTTGGAAGACTACTATTGGTGGAAGGATAGGTTCGCAGACTTTGCTCGTTTCAACGATGTGCGCATGTGGATTTGTATCGATGAGGGATATGTTCCACCTATGCAAGAGTTCGAAGGTCGTCAAAGAGTCTTAACATATCAGAAAATGAAGGATGATGATAAGAAACTTTATGAGGCCGAGAACCGACATTTCTCCATTATTCGTATGGCATTACCTCAGGAGATTCTGCACACCTTGAGGAATAATCGAACTTCTAAAGAGCTATGGGATGCTCTCGAGAAGAGGTGTGAGGGAAATTCGAGGGTTCGCAAGGGAAGGACCGAGATGCTAAAAAAACAGTTCGCTATTTTCAAAGCACTGAAAACTGAAAAGCTGGATGAGACTATAACTAGATTCTATCACCTGTTGACAGAGCTGGATAATCACGATGTTGATTATAAAGAGATTGAGAATATAGAAAAGCTTCTTGATGCTTTACCTGCGAAGTGGGAAATGTACATAGCGCTGATCAAGCATGACGAAGAAAAATTTGAGACTCTCACTCTAGAAGGTGTTATAGGAACGCTGAGGGCTTACAACTTTCAGTGACAAAAGAAGGAACGGGAATATGATCAAGTCAAAGATCCATTGGAAAGACAAAATCGTCGATCACAAGGGAACTGAATTCAGCTACAGCATTTTACACGGGAGCAGAGCCCATCCCATTTGAGTAAGAAGAAACTAGTAGTCGGGCATTCTTAGAGTATTCTAGGCCGGAAGAAAGACCGACTCATTCCGCATCCACTTCTCAACATTACACAAAGATGCCTATGAGTGCAGAATCGGCTGAAGATCATCTAAATCTTTTTGCTTCATTCGTTGCAGCATATGGAAATTGTGTCCAGGGGAAGATAAACGATCCTGCGCTATGGGATGAAGAGTACGATCAGGTGGATCTAGATGACTTAGAGGAAATGGACCTGCAATGGCAATTGGCTATGGTGACTCAGAGGGTCAAACGGTTCATGAAGAGGACTGGGAGAATTCTGAACCTTGGGAATAACAAGGCCGGGTTTGACAAATCGAAGGTTAAGTGTTACAATTGTCAGGGATTGGGACACTTTGCAAGAGAGTGTCAAAGACCTAAGGTAAAGAACAATCAGAATCAGAACCAAAGGAGATATCAATCTGGTGGTTCGGGAAATCAAGCTGCCATCGCTGGTCTGTTAACTAATGTGTCATCTGACAGAAAGCTCGATGGAACATACGATTGGAGTACTCATCCGGAGTCGAACACTAGAGCCTTCATGGCTGAAGTGACAGAGACTGGGGATGACGGAGCAGAGGAAGTGACAGAGGACAACAAACAGAATGATACAAGTCCTCTGATGGTGGAGAAGTCAGATAATCAGACCATTCTGGAGTTTTCTGCACAAATGGCTAACGTGGAATCGGATCACAAAAGGGTAATTCTGAACTTTTCTACATTTCATGACTTATGTGTTTTATGTGCTACTTCAAATGATAGGTTGAACTTAGTTCTAGAAACACATAAGAACTTAACTGCTCAGATCGAATCACTAAAATCAGATAATGCTAGTCACTTAGATATTAAGAAGATCTAAGAAATATAGGTGAAAGCAGATGCTCAAGATGTTATAGTTCTAAAAGACAAATTAAGTGAACAATGTGTCAGGATAGAACTTATGTATGAGCATGTTGAAGCTTTGACCAAAGAACTTACCTTTAACGATGTAGAACTAGCCGAATCAAGAGTCAAGGTTGCTGAGGTAAATAGTAAACATAAAAAGTTTAGGAACTCATCACTAAACCTAGGGAAAATCTTAGATGCTCAACGGGAGTCTAAGATATCAGTATGATTAGGTTATCAAGAGAGTCCTCCACCTTTCAACGATAATTATGTGCCTCAACCACAGGATAAAACTGATAAGCCAGTCGAGTCAGAGGTAGCAACTGAAACTGAATCTGATAAGGACAAATTAACTAAGGTGTCTACTACTAACTCTAAGATTAAGAAGGTCAAGTTTGTGCAGTCTTCTAGTGACCAAACTCTAGGAGTAGCTAAGCCTGAAATTAATAATCAGTAAGAGGAAGTAGTCACGATAGTTGAAAAGAAAGAACATGACACTAGTGAGACACCAAAATCAAAGGGCACTTATTAGAAGTCGATTGCTAAGATGTCATGCTTTAGAAGTCATGAGAAGGGTCATGTTGCGTCTAGCTATCCGTATAAGAAAATAGAGTCTACAACCTCTAAACCAGAGTCTAGACCTGCTGTAGGAAAGCCAGAACAACAAAGACCTATATCTAGTGTTGCTAGCACAAGTGGTTCTCAAGACACTGAGAATATTGTTAATGTAACATCTAAGATCACTGTTAGACAAGTACCTGTGTCGGTTAGACCAAATGAAGTGGTTAGGACTAATTCGCCGAATAGAGTCCCTAATCAGTCCAGGTCAGGACCACAACAAGCTTATAGGAGTTCAACACCTAGAAGGACTTATACTCTAGTTAGGTATCACACTCCTCAAAGACAACAGACACCAGGTAGAGCCCAGGGATATCAATCTGAAATGCCTTATAATAGAAATTATTCAAGGGCTCAACAGCAAATGCCTATCCAAAGGCCAAGAGTGAATTTAAATCACTCAGCACTACAACAGGTTCTCAATAAAAAACCCAAGTCACCTGAAAGGAGAGATGGGTATTTGAAGGAGTTCACGTATGTGGATGAGAATGGTATTACCAAGTCAGTCATGGCTTGGGTTCCCCGTAATAATTAACTTGTTTTCTTTCATGTGCAGGAGCTAATTACATGTCTAAACAACAACTGGTTAGCCGCAGTAGTTGCTCTCGTACATGACTGGGGAAAGGAGTCTTCTCACAGACTTCAAGGGATGGAACAAGGGATTCGTATCATTTGCTGGGAACAAGGGAGGACATATCACTGAAACGGGAGTGGTCACTAATGGGACTATCACACTTGATCAAGTTTACTTTGTTGATAAACTTGATGATAATCTCATTAGTGTATCTCAAATCTGTGATAAGAAGAATTCAGTACTCTTTACTGAAACTAAGGCGTTAGTGCTGAAACCGGGATTTAAAGTACCTGAGAGTGGATAATGATGAGAGCCCCAAGGAAGAATGATTTGTACATGATGGAAATGAACATATCTGATTCGTCGATGGGTACAATCTGTCTTCTATCCAAAAGTTTCAGAGACGCATGGAAAACTTGCACCTAAGGAAAATGAATTACATCACTAAACATGGTCTGGTGCAAGGTGTCCCACTGAAGAGTTTTCAGTTTGATGACAAGTGTGTACCGTGCAAGAAAGGCAAACAACACAATAAGTCACTGTAAGGTCTGCTATCTACGGATCTTATCTTGACGCGACACCTTCCAATGAGTGCGGAATCCTCGTTAGTGGCTTGACAGGTAGACCACGCACACCGAAAGACGGACACTAGCACGGTGATATACGAACAACGGATCATCCCAACACGATGATTCTCTCCAAACGAAACTCTCTGATTGCTAGCAAGTTCGAGATCGCCCTTTTGCTTAATCTCTCTGAAAATCTACAAAAGTCTTCCACCCGGATGGTCTTTTTGCTCTCAAGTTCGACAGAACCTCTGAGCCGTCAAAGATACCTAATTTCACAATGAAAAGTTCAATATATAGATGACAAGTTCGAGAAGACGCTCCTCTCGAACTTGTCTTCGAACTTGTTCCGTTGAACTTGTCTTCGAACTTGTTCCTTTGAACTTGTGTCTGAACTTGTTCCTTTGAACTTGTTCCTTTAAACTTCTTCGAGAACTTGTCTTTGAACTTTTTTTAGAACTTGTCTTTGAACTTCATCTGGAACTTATTGTAGAACTTATTTCTAGAATTTATTCTAGAAGTTAAATCTAGAACTTATTTTAGAACTTATTTCTTGAACTTATTTCTAGAACTTATTATGATAGTCTAGAACTTACCATGCAAATGTAAACATCATACACAATCATGATATCAATAAGAAAACTAGATTGCTGTCGTCACACCGGATGTACCAACAGACCCCCCCTTAACGATAGCTTCTAGTTGTTGTTCATTGATCATAATAGACTATCAGATTCAGAGATTATGAATATCGAAACTAGACAGCTATTGTCACATCGGGTGTATCAACAGACTCCCCCTTCATGATAGCTTCTAGTACATATTCATTGACCTATGAATACCGAAATCACCTTTTCTTCTTTGTTATCCATGACTGCGTCTTCAGATTCGCTGTCCTCACCGGTTTGTAGACTAACTTAGTCCATTTCCTACCAGTCAAAGGATATATTCTTATTTGAACCACAGCTCTTCTACCAACTCTTAGATTAACTTCTCAAATCTTCTAGAACAACCCTCCCTTCTGATAGTTTTTGCAAACTCCTCAGCATAAGAATCGTCTTCCAAGATTTAATAGGTCCTTCCAAGCTAAATCAATCTCTTCACAGTTTAGAATCTGACTCATCATTTAGTGCAGATTTCAGCATCTCTAGATCTATCACATTCTGATCTTCATTCATACCACCTTCATCGAGTGACTTCCAATCAGGTATATCTTTAGGAATAAACGCTCAATCCTCAAGATCATCATGTTCTAAGTCATCTTCGAAGACGAGCCTCATTTCATCTTCATCTAACTCTTACAATGCTCCGATCAAACCTTATCTTCAGTTACTTTAGACGCCTCTGAATCCTTGTCTTTTCCCTTGTCAGTGGCTATGAACACCAACTCCCCCCTGAGGATCAGCAAGCTGAGCAAATTGTTGTCTTGAAAGATCTGGCAGCTCACTGTTCAAGCCATCTTCTTTGACTTGTCTACAATTTCTCCCCCTGAAATGGAAGATCTTTCAACAACTCCTCCAGTATAGCCTCCAGATTTGCAATCTGCTGCTGCTGATCAGTCTCTGTCTGATCCAACTGGGTATTAAGATGTTGAAGATCATGAATCGCCTTTGTCAGTTGAAGAATCTGTAATTCTGTAAAAACTCCAATTCTAACAATGTATAGACTTAATCAACATATGAAACAAGTCATAATATGTTAGAAGGACATTAAAAACCATTATTCAACGATAAAAATGCAATGAAACTCTCCTTACTTACATTCTTTGATGGTTTAGAACGTAAACCAAACACTAAAATTAAGTTCGAGAGAAAAAGTTGTTATCTTCGTTAAACAATCACAACATCGTAAGCTTTGAAAAACATTGAACAATTTTCAACTTTTTCAACTTATCGTAAGTTTTGTGTTGGTACACCTTGTGTGACGATAGCAGTCTTTTTGATCCTACATTGTGGTTTTAGCAAGTGTTTGTTATATATGTTTATATATGGTTGATAGTTATTATTGTTTGTGTGTTTGAACTTGATGTAACGTATTACAAGAAGTTCAAACATAAAGATCAAAGATAAAAACAATCATAAGGTAAAAACATAAGTTTCAATACTAAGTTGAGTATGTGAAATAGTAGATTCGAATTATGTAAGGTTTGACATTCGAATCTGTGTCAGATTCGAATGTGGACATAGATTCGAATCAAGGCAGATTCGAGAGTGTCAATGAGGGCAAACTCGAATGGGCCTTGGGCCAGATTCGAGTTTGGCCCATGTCAGACTCGAATTAGCCTCTATAATTAGGGATAGACTCGATTAATTATCAGACTTTTTGCAGTATTCGAGAGTGATTAAGCAAAAGGCGATCTAGAGTTTATCATCAGTGTTAGTGCCGTTTCGGAGAGAATCAGTTCGTAGAATCGTTCGTGTGTCGTTCGTTCAGCTTCTGATAGTCTCCGTGTTTCTTGGTGAGAGTTGTTTCCATCTACCCGTTAACGAGGATTCCGCACTCGTTGACGGTTCCGCGTCTAGATAGATCTCGTATTGGTAGACCTTACAAGTGGTATCAGAGCCTACGGAGTGTTCTTGGTGTTCTTCGTGTTCATCTAGATACATTCTAGGTTTCTTGACGCTTTTGGACGGTTTTTCTCTCAAAATCGTGTTTTTCGTGTTCGTCGAGCTTAGCAAATAGTCATCCGGGAAATACTTTGTGTTTTTTCATGTTTTTTGATCGAAATCAATATTTTTCGTTGTAAAAATATTGATTTAATCTGCAAAACGTCAAAAAATCAAAGTGTTAGCCGTTTTTCGAGTTTGCGGCGCTCGAATCTATTAGGGGTAATTAGGGTTACACTTAGTTTCGAGTCTAACCAAATACGCTCCTTTCGAGTCTGATACAAAGAGGTTTCGAATCTAATTCGATTTTGTGCTAGTTTCGAATAGGGTCTCGAGTTTAATTACATTCGAGTTTAATTCGAGTTTAGTCTAGAATCGAATAGTGCTTCGAGTCTACTATTCCTTCGAGTTTGCACTGACCTTCGAATCTGAGGACTTTTCGAATCTGACATAATTTCGAATTTAATTTAATTTCAACAATTAATCGAATTTAATCCCAAAAGATTTAATCTAAATTAGATTCGAATCTACCTAGATTCGAAAGAGTTAGCTTAAGTTAGTTTCGAATTAAATTATTTAAGTTCAAATTCAATTTCTTTTGAAAAGATGTCAAATCTCCAAAAATTTCTGGAAATGGACCACGAGGTCGGGAAGACAAACACTCCGCCTAAGCTGATGAAAATCGAAGATTATTACTGGTGGAAAGATCGGTTTACCGATTTTGTGCGTTTTAATGATATGCGCATGTGGGTATGTATCGACGAAGGATACATTCCACCAGTTTCTGAAGTTGAAGGCCGTCAGAAAATCTTATCATACCAAATGGTGAAGGAGAATGATAAGAAACTGTATGAAGCCGAGAACAAAGCTTTCTCGATAATTAGAATGGCGTTGCCTCAGGATATACTACACACATTTCGGACTCAAAAGACATCTAAGGAACTTTGGGAGTCACTAGAGAAGCGATGTGAGGGTAATCATAGGGTTCGTAGAAAGCGTACGGAGCTGTTGAAACAACAGTTTGCGATTTTCAAGGCGTTAAATGATGAGCAGCTGGATGACACCATCACCCGGTTCTATCATCTATTGACGGAGCTTGAGAGTCACGGGATTGAGTATACTGACACCGACAAGAACAACAAGCTTCTTGATGCCTTACCAGCCAAATGGGCTATGTATGTGGCAATGATAAAGCTTAATGAGGATAAGTATTATACCCAATATCTGGAGGATATCGTGGGAACGTTGCGGGCATATCACTTCGAGCTACTGAAGGCCGAAACGGATTACGAACAAGTCCAGAATCCAGCGATGTATTTTGGAAAATCAACAAAACCTTCAGCGACCGCCGATCTGAAGACTGCTACAGCGTTTTTCACCGGAGAAACGTCGTCACCAGCAGAGACTGATGACACATTGAATCGAGCGTTCTTAGGATTAGGAAGATCGGAAGAACCACAGCCTCAAGTACAACAGGCATCGACATCTCAGAGTTATTCTAAGATGCCCATGAGCGCAAAATCAGTGAAAGAACATTTAAATCTGCTCGCTTCATTTGTGGCCGCGTATGGGAATTGTGTTCAGGGGAAAATTAACGATCCTGCTCTCTCGGATGAGGACTATGATCAGGTCGACCCTGATGATCTTGAGGAAATGGATCTTAAATGGCAACTGGCCATGGTGACCCAACGGGTTAAGAGATTCATCAAACGAACTGGGAGGAATCTGACGATGAACAACAAGGGGATTTGATTTGATAAGTCCAAGGTCAAGTGCTACAACTGTCAAGGTCTGGGACACTTCACCAGAGAATGTCAGAGGCCGAAGGTAGAAACGTACCAAGGGCAGAGTCAGCATCAGGGACAGTTTCAGAATCAGTCTCAACAACGATACCTTCCAAGTTCATCTAACGGTCAAGCCAACCTAGCTGGTCTACTATCCAATGTCACTTCGGACAGACAGCTAGATGGTACTTACGACTGGAGCTCACATCCAGAATCAAATGCTCGGGCTTTTATGGCTGAAGTCACGGAGACTGGGTGTGAAAGGGAAGAGCAGACCACAAGGGACAACAGTCCGATGTGGGTGGAGAAGACGAATGATCAGACAGTTCTGGAGTTTGCCGCTCAAATGGCCAATGTGTAATCCGACCATACAAAGGTTAGTCTGACTTACTCTCTTTTTCATGAGTTATGTGCGTTTGTGTTACTTCTAATGATAGGTTAAATCTAGTCTTAGAATCACACAAAACCATAACTGCTCAAAATGAGTCTTTAAAAATTGAAAACACTAGCCTAAACGATATTAAGCAAGATCTTAAAGAGAAACTTAAGGCTGATGCTCAAGACGTAATAGTGCTAAAAGACAAACTGAGTGAGCAGTGTGTTCGGATAGAGCTTATGTATGAGCATGTAGAGGCCTTGACCAAAAACCTTAAAGACAAAGACATAGAGCTAGCTGAAACAAAGGTAAAGGTAACAGAGGCAAATAGTAAGTTAGAAAAGTTTAGGAATTCAAGCCTGAACCTAGGGAAAGTTTTAGACGCTCAACGCCAGTCTAAAAAGTCTGTAGGTCTAGGATTTCATGAAATTCCTCCACCTTTTAATGCAAACTACGTGCCTCAACCTCAGGAGAAAACTGACAAATCAGTGGATTTAGAGGACATACCTAAACCTTTATCTAAGCCTATAGTAGAAAATACACCTAAGGTGGCTGCCACAACTGTCAAGGTTAAGAAAGTCAAATTTGTGACTTCCTCCAGTGAAACACCTGCAGGAAAACATAAAATTGATTGAGCTGATCAGGACGATGAGCCAGTCGCCATAGATGTACAAAAGGACCAAGACACTAGTGAGACACCTAAGTCTAAGGGATCACACAAGAAGTCCATAGATAAGATGTCTTGCTTTAGATGTCATGAAAAGGGGCATGTTGCTTCTCACTGTCCGCTTAGGAAAGCCGAAGTTACACCTAAGACAGTGAACCCAACACCTGTTAAGCCCTCAACAAATGTGGCGAGCACTAGTAGTTCTCAGAGTACCGAGAAATCTGTGCAGGCCGCACCAAAACAAGTTGTGAAACAAACACCGGTAAAGGTTGGACCAAAGGAAGTGGTTAGGACAAATTCACCGAATCGTGTCGTTAATCAATCTAGGTCAGCACCTCAACAAGTCTATTGGAGCACAACACCTAGCAGGTCACACACTCCAGTTAGGTCTCATACTCCTGTTAGACATTATGCACCGGTAAGAGCTCAGGGATCACAGTCTGAAATGCAGTATAATAGGAATTATTCTAGAGCTCCACAACAAATGCCTACTCAAAGGCAAAGAGTGAGTTTACATCACTCGGCACCACAACAAACTCCTGTTCAACGACCCAAGTCACCTGAAAGGCGAGATGGGTATTTGAAAGAGTTTAAGTATGTGGACGAGAATGGTATAACCAAGTCAGTTATGGCTTGGGTTCCCCGTGATAACTAACCTATTTTCTTTCATGTGCAGGAGATTACCACAGGTCCAAACAACAAGTGGTTTGTCGACAGTGGATGCTCCAGGCACATGACAGGGGAAAGAAGTCTCCTTACAGACTTCAAGGGTGAGAATCGGGGATTTGTATCATTCGCGGGTAACAAAGGAGGAAACATCACGGGTACCGGAGTGGTCACTAATGGGACGATCAAGTTGGACCAAGTTTATCACGTTGATAAACTGGTTCACAATCTCATTAGTGTATCTCAAATCTGTGACAAGAAGAATTCAGTGTTGTTCACTGACCCTGAAGCGTTAGTGCTAAAACCGGGATTCAAGATTCCTGAAGAATGGGTATTGATGCGGGCACCAAGGAAGAATGACTTGTACATGCTAGATATGAACAAGCCGGAGACTTTGATGGGGCCAATCTGTCTGTTATCCAAAGCTTCGGAGACGGAATCGGTATTGTGGCACAGACGCATGGCTCACCTGCACCTAAGAAAGATGAATTACATAATGAAGAATGGCTTGGTGCAAGGTGTGCCTATGAAGAGCTTTCAGTTCGAGGACAAGTGTCTACCGTGCAAGAAGGGCAAACAACATAAGAAGACACACAAGTCCAAGACGCAGAACTCCATAACCTCAACATTCGATTTGTTGCACATGGATCTTTTCGGTCCAATCAACAAAAGGAGTATAGAAGGTAGTTGGTTTTGTTTGGTTATCACTGACGATTACTCACGCTTTTCTTGGGTTTTCCTTTTAGGTACAAAGGACGAGACGGCTTCCAAGCTCATCGGGTTCTTAGACCAAGTGGAGAATTCCTACGGAACAAGGGTTAAAAGGATACGTAGTGATAATGGAACTGAGTTCAAAAACACTGTAATTGGTGTATATTGCCTATCTAAGGGCATAGTGCATCAATTCAGTGCACCATATGAGCCTCAACAAAATGGGGTGGCCGAACGTAAAAACAGGACACTGATTGAGGCAGCTAGGACTATGTTGTCGGATTCAAAGCTTCCTACCATGTTTTGGGGGGAGGCAGTGAATACCGCATGTCACATTTTAAACAGAATCCTAACTGTCAAATCTTTGAACAAAACATGTTATGAAATTTTGAATAAACGGCCACCTAATTTAACTGGATTCGAACCATTTGGGGTACCATGCACTTTACTGCGAACAAAACATCAACCGAAGTTTGGTGAAAAGGCTGACGAAGGATACTTCCTAGGTTATGTGCCGAACTCACCAAACAAACGGGTTTTTAACAAAACAAATGGTATGGTAGAGATTGTGTATAACATTGAAGTCACAAGTTATACACATGAACACCAAACTGGTCCGGAATGGATATTTGACTATGATAAATTATTTGAGTCATTTAACATTCCTTTGGATGATAATGCAGGTACAATCGAAAAGGACATGGCGACGTTGCATCTGAATGACGATGGCCATACCTTTCCGAGGACTACGTTTGAATCCACATCTGTGCCTACTGCGACTGTAGATGGATCTCCAGAAGTTGATGATAAAGAAGCACCTACCACTGAGAATCAGACTCAAGCATCAAGTTCCAACCCTGAGGAAAATGTCCACGAGGAGGAAAATGTAGAAACTGAGGCTGTTCCCCCATTAGGTGAAATAGGATCTAACTTAGGAGATAATCTAAGGGTTGATGAGATAGAGACCTCTAGAATCAATAAGAACCATCCTATAGAAAGCATCATAGGAAATCCTAACGAGGGTGTGAGGACTAGGAGTAGTTTAAATAACAACACTGTGTTGTTGTCGATGATAAACGACTCCGAGGCATATCATACCTGTCTCTATTCGTGTTTCATATCGCAAGTAGAGCTTAAGAATGTGCAAATGGCACTTAAGGATAACTCCTGGGTTGAAGCGATGCAGGAAGAACTTTTGGAATTTAGGAAACTGGAAGTGTGGGAGTTAGTTCCATTACCTCGAGGGGAAGTTGCTATAGGAACCAAATGGGTTTTTAAGTGCAAGAGAGACGATCGGGGTATAGTCACGCACAACAAGGCTAGGCTAGTTGTAAAGGGTTTCAACCAAGAGAGGGAATCGATTACAACGAGGTATTTGCACCAGTAGCAAGGCTGGAAGCCATTAGGTTGTTTCTAGCTTTTGCCTCCTTCAAAGGCTTTAAGGTATATCAATTGGATGTTAAGAGTGCTTTCCTATATGGGAAAGTGAAGGAGTTGGTGTATGTAGAACAACCGCCCGGATTTACGAATCCAAAATATCCTGATAGAGTATATCGCTTAGATAAGGCTCTATATGGATTGCATCAGGCACCAAGGGCGTGGTATGAGACTCTATCCAACCATTTATTAGAGAACGGGTTTGAAAGGGGTAGGATAGATAGTACTCTATTTGTTAAGAGGAAGGGAGAACATTTTATCATGGTACAAGTGTACGTCGATGATATCATTTTTGGATCATCAGACGAACATATGTGCAAAGATTTCGAGAAGGTGATGAAGTCGAAATTCGAGATGAGTGTTATGGGAGAGTTAAATTTCTTTTTGGGGTTACAAGTTGACCAGAAGAAGGAAGGGATGTTTATCCATCAGACGAAGTATGTCTATGACATATTGGAACGTTTCTGGATGGAAGGAACAAAATTGACTACCCATTTCAGCACACCGATTCAAGTGAATCACAATCTCGGACCGGGTACTGAAAGTGATACCGATGTGGATCCGACACTATATCGGGCCATGATTGGATCACTTATGTATTTAACTGCTTCAAGACCTGACATCATGTTTGCTGTGTGTATTTGTGCTAGGTTTCAAGCTAATCAGAAGGAGATGCACATGAAAGCTGTGAAGCGGATTATACGATACCTCAAGTCGAAACCGAAGTTGGGACTTTGGTATCACGCGGAGGGAGATCTAGAGTTGGAGGCGTTCACGGATTCTGACTACGGAGGATGCAGCTTGACGCGCAAGTCAACAACTGGAGGTTGTCAGTTCCTAGGAGGGAGATTGGTATCCTGGCAATGCAAGAAACAAACATCGGTAGCCGTGTCAACGTGCGAGGCGGAGTATGTTGCTGCTGGTAGTTGCTGCTCACAGGTTCTATGGATACAACAACAATTGCGGGATTACGGTTTGGCTTACACTCAAACTCCAATTAGGATGACAATCAATCTACAATTGCTATAGCAAATAATCCAGTTAAACACAACAAAACAAAGCACATAGACATTAGGCATCATTTTATTCGTGATTGTGCTGAAAAGAACTTAATCAAATTGGTAAAAGTGGCAACAGAAGATAATAATGCTGATTTATTTACCAAAGCATTTGATAAGTCACGGTTTGAATATTTAATACAACTAAATGGAATGCGCAACCCAGATTAATTTGGCCTTAGTAGTAGTTTATTTCCTTTTATAGCTGTAGTATTTCTTTCTTTTTACAGTAAGTCTGCTAATTTAGGATAGTTTCTATTTTTAGTAAGTTTCTATTTGTAGTAGGTTAGTAGGTTATCTTATTTTATTGCTATTTCTTATGAAAAACAAAAGAAAAAAAAGAGAGAAAATTATAAAAATACAAAAAAAGAGAATATCAGAAAAAAGAGTTAAGTCTTAGAAGCATAGGTTCAAAGTGACGAAAATTAGCACAGTCGTTACAAACTCTAAGTGTTTAGGCTTTCACACAGAAAGCAACTAAATTCTAAGTGTTATACTTTAGTTTAGTTTGATGTGTTGGTAGGCATAATACATATAGGAAGTCTCAAGGCAAATAAAATATTCAAGAAAAAGTCAAGCGTGTCACTAACTTAGATGTACGACCAATCGGTCTTAATTTTTATGTACAAGACATACAAACGTTGAGTCTAAATGAGGTATGCAAACTTTCTGGGGATGTATGGCAACATCAAATACATCTTAAAATGGAAAGAATAGTAAAATCATATAAAATTGAGAGTCGAAAACATGTAACTTTGTTGTACGTAAGTACAGACCTGTTGCCTCTGTTTAGATTCGGGTTAGCAAGATATGTCGCTTTGTTGTACGTCGGTACAGACCTGTCACCGCTGTCTTGCTGGCTTTAAGAATAAACCTTAAGTCAAACTAAGACACTTTGTTGTATGAAAATACAGACCTGTGTCCGATGTTTGTCTTTTAAAGAAAGTTTGCAAATACCAACAAGTTAGAATCTTTGTCTGTGTGCCTTGATCATAAAAGTATATCTATGTCTGAGTCACGTAAGATAATTTCATGATAAATAAAAATGCCAAGGGATATTCCGAAATGTAGAATGTTTAAAGGGGTAAATACCAACAATCGGCTAAATGAGTATGTCACGACAAACAATCAAAGGAATCAAAAATTCCTAAGTGTGAAAGTTTAAGTACTGAGAGTGAGTATCAGACACCGCTATCTGATTGAACCTTTCTTTGGCTATACTCATCAAAAATATTTTGTTTAGCATTTAGCTTAGGTTGTAAATTTTAATAAGTATAGCTTAAGTCTAAGTTAAATTTTTTAGTCAAAATTTTAAAATTTCATTTTTACTTTGTTTTTTATTTTATTCTACCTTAGTTTATTTTATTTTATTTTATTTTGTGTTATCTTAATTTTTACTTAGGTAAAAGGTCAAAAATTACTGAGGGTGCATTCATAGTTGGATAAAATAAACACTGCGTGAAAAATTATGTGCTTAGGGTAAAAGAGTTGGCATAGTTTATCTCATTACACAATACCGTTGAAAAAGTAGAGAAGGTTGAAAAAGTTGAAGTTATTTCAAAATTTTATTTCTAAGTGTTTGGTGTTATTCGAGTTTAGGACAGACTCGAAAGTTGGTAGTTTCGAATCTGTCAGTAGATTCGACATTGGCCTTAGATTCGAAGGTAGGTGGTATATATAGGTTAACAGTGAAGTCATTAACTCCTTACTGTTTTCGAATCTATATCCTCGAATCTATTTAGGCGATTTCGAATCTATTGCTCGAGTCTACCGATTTTCACAAAAAACGACAATTTGTCGAGTTTCTTGCTTAGTGTTCGATTCTACTGATACTTCTAGGTACAAACAACTTGGTTGTACAAGATTCATGTAGTTTTATACACCATTTTAGGCAAAATCATCGATTTTTGAAGATTTATGGGTATAAATCGTGGTTTTCAAAATTACCAAGATTGGACCGATAAATAGTCAAATTAAATGCACATATCTGTGATTAGTAACTAGTAGGACTAATGAATGTAATTTTCTGAGTCCAAAAAGGTTAAAATCAAGAGATTTGGTGTTGAGTAGGTCCGACGGTTTGAATCTGTTCCAGAAGTTTCTCGAGTCTGTCATTAAACTCGAGAAGGACACTAGATTCGAATCTGTCATCAAACTCGAAAAGGGGATTTATTCGAATATGTCTATTCCAATCTGTTACTTTATTTGAATTATTTATTTTAAATTTTATTAAACTTGTTGAAATTCTTTTGGGTTGGATTTTGTACTTAATCAAGTTCAAAATTAAACAAATTTGAATTTAGGCAAGTTTATTGATTTTTATTAATTCTAATAGTTTATTTATTGTGCAGATATGGCTGTTCGAGTTTTTGTGCCGAAGCACAATATGGTCCTTCACCCCGACCATCATATTCCTGAGGCGCAGGGATATCGTCAAATGTTGGATTTCCTAGTGGAATCTAGGATAGCCTTTGCTTTGTCTCATAATATTCAGATTGTAATTCCATATGTTCGCCAATTTTATGATCATCTTCAGGTGGACTGCTCTGTCACCCCGACAGTGCTAAGAACAAGAATCGCGGGGCAACCATTGGTGTTCTCTGCAGATATGCTGCGTCAAGTGTTGCAGCTAGGATCTGAGGAAGAGGAGTCTGGGCCTATTGACTTTCCACTAAGTATTAGGCAGGCAGCATCTCAGATGTTTTTCTCGGAATTCGTTCACCAAATTTCGGCTCTAGAGCAGCAATAGTTTTTGCTGTATCCTCGATTCATAATGATGCTAATCAGACATTTCTTGCCAAATTTGCCTCAGCTGAATGAAATACAAAGTGTCGCGGTGATGGATAAGAGAATTTTTGCTGATTGCTCCTCGCACAGAGGAAGGTTGGCGGTTCCAGTCGAGGGACCGTTGTTTGGAGCTATTTTGGATAGGAATTTTGAAGCCCCAGATACTGCCAACTGGGCAGGGGAAGTTGAAGTTCAAGCCAGGCAGCCACCGCAACAACAAAGACAACAACCGCGAGCACAGCCTCAAAGGAGAAGACAAAGAGCTTCTGCGAGTCAAACACAGGCATCAAGGCCTTCTACAAGCCAACAGCCAGAAGTACAAGAGGCCGGACCTTCGAATGTCCCAAGTGAAGCTGATCAGCTGTGCCAAACTCTATATGAAATTTGGGAAGCAGGACCTAACGCCAATGAAGAGATATCTGCAGCATTGGTGGGAGAATTACTTGAGCCTCCAGAGGGAGAAGAAGATGTACTGAGAGATGTTGACGAATATGTGCCAGAGCAGACTGGTAATGATGACTCATCATCTGCCACCGAATCAGAAGAGATGGAGGAAATCGAAGTTGAAGCTCCAGAGTCAGAATTTACAGAACCTCATATTCAAATAGGAACTTATGGATCACGGTTAGTCGTTAATGAAGAAGCTTCAAGGAGGCGTGTAATAAGAAAGTCTGATGAATCCGATTTTGAAGAAGAGGAAGTTGCACCTTTAGTGACGAGGCAATGGGCCAAGCGTCATAGATTCATGCAAGGATCATCTTCAGCATCAGCAGATCAACCAGAAATTCAGCAACCTCAAAACCCTCAAACTCAGGAACCTCAAACCACCATTCCACCACCACCACCTCAAGATGAGCCGATCATTCCAACGCCAATTCAATCCATTCCATCAACCTCATCCACATATGCTGAAAATCAAAGGTTTCTGCGCCTAAAGGATCGAGTTGACTTCCAGGAAATCCAAATCTTTGGACTAACAACGGGAATCAATGAAATTCGGAGTCATAACGCAAATCTTCATAACGAGAATTCCGATCTCAAAAAGATTGTGGAGAAAGTTCAGGAAGAGAACACAGAGTTAAAATCATTTGTAGCAGATCAGGCAGCTAAGATAAGGTCGATGCGCTCCCTAATTGAGCAGTTAATGAAAAATTTACAGGCTCAGGGGGAGACGTCGTGCCGTGATCAAGAAGCACAGAGGCCAAGGGATGATGATGAAGAAGATAACCAAGGCAATGATCCCAGCTCTCAAAGACAGGATGAGCCAGTAGATTTTTCTGCTGCTCAGGCTGCTTAATCTCAGGGGGAGCCAAGTCAAGCAGGAGAAGCGAGTTCATCTAAGCCTACGGATTTTGAGATTAGTGAGATGATAGATGCTCTCATGGATCTTGATGACGATCCGCTGGATTTGGGTTTTGATTTTGAAGATGAAATGGAAGAGCTGGAAGAGGGTGATTTTGTGCCTGAAGATATTGTTGACTGGAGATCAGATGATGAGGTATGTGCTGACGAGGACGATGAAGCTGATGAGATCGTCGTGCAGCAAAATCCTATCACTGATACATATATAATAGAAGGAAACGATGTTGTTAACGTAGAAGTGGTGAATGCTACTTTAAATGCTCAGTCATCAACAGAAGAACCTGCTAGAGAGTTAACAAATGAAGAGAAACGAAAGTTGTGGTTCAGGGCTGAACAGAAGGAGTTAGAGCTTAAAAAGAAAATGAGGGTGCCGGGTACTGGGAAGTTGTCTGGAAGCATATTAAGCTGGTTCTTTGATCGAGAACTGCAGCTATTCATAATCAAGAGGAAAGATGGGCTCCAGTACCTGAGGCGAACTCTAAAAGTATTCAACTCACTGCCAAAGATTGAGATCAAGGCATTAGCGTGGAAAGACCTGATCAATATTGGCAATGATCCCTACGCAGATATAATAGCCAGAATCATAAGGAAAGAGGGAAGATCAAGAAAGTTTGAACGCCTAAATCCAAGGGTTGGAAAAAGAGTAGAGGGTCCTTCCTGTATTGATCCTCTAACTGGGCGACCTTGGATGAAGATTCAATACAAACCTGTAAGGTGTCTAAGAAAAGTGCCGCTCAAGCCTATGCCACAGAATATCATGAAGAATCTACATTGGTGGTATGTTGAGAGTGAGACTGGAGAAGCAGTGATGGAAGATTTTGAAGAAAAAGTTATTCTTAGAATCTATGATCCTCTTCATCTGGTAAACCTTTCTCGAGATGACCTTCAAATTTTGCATGCTTGTAAGATTTCTAGTGATGCTCATATGGATAGTGAGGCTAGGAAATATGAGAATGTAGTTAAAGTATGTGTTGAAAAGGGCTTGTATGTTGGAAGTAGCTTGAATAAATAATAAACAAAGTTCTTAATCAATTGTGTGAATTATTAGAAGCTATCGTCAAGGGGGAGTCTGTTGGTACACCTTGTGTGACGATAGCAGTCTAAGTGATCCTACATTGTGGTTTTAGCAAGTGTTTGTTATATATGTTTATATATGGTTGATAGTTATTATTGTTTGTGTGTTTGAACTTGATGTAACGTATTACAAGAAGTTCAAACATAAAGATCAAAGATAAAATCAATCATAAGGTAAAAACATAAGTTTAAATACTAAGTTGAGTATGTGAAATAGTAGATTCGAATTATATAAGGTTTGACATTCAAATCTGTGTCAGATTCGAATGTGGACATAGATTCAAATCAAGGCAGATTCGAGAGTGTCAATGAGGGCAAACTCGAATGGGCCTTGGGCCAGATTCGAGTTTGGCCCATGTCAGACTCGAATTAGCCTTTATAATTAAGGATAGACTCGATTAATTATCAGACTTTTTGCAGAATTCGAGAGTGATTAAGCAAAAGGCGATCTCGAGTTTATCATCAGTGTTAGTGTCGTTTCGGAGAGAATCAGTTCGTAGGATCGTTCGTGTGTCGTTCGTTCAGCTTCTGATAGTCTCCGTGTTTCTTGGTGAGAGTTGTTTCCGTCTACCCGTTAACGAGGATTCCGCACTCGTTGACGGTTCCGCGTCTAGATAGATCTCGTAGTGGTAGACCTTACATTTTGAAAAACATTGAACAATTTTCAACCTTTTCAACTTATCACGGAACTCAAAGTTCGAATTTCCTGACAAATTCGAGGTGAAGTTCGAATTTGTCTGAATTTCGAACTTAAATGAAAATTTTGAAAATACTTGAATAAAATTCAACTTTTTCGTGTAACGGAATGTTACAAACTTTGCAGAAGCATTCACAGTAAGCAACAGATCTTCACGCAATATGTGTTTATTCAACCAAAAATGCATCCTAGTAACTTGGACCTTTTTCCTAGTTAGAATAATTTTTTTTTAAAAAATAAAATAAGATAAAATAAAATTAGAATTAAATTTAAACTTAAGATATTCTAAACTACTTCTAAAAAAATTACAACCTAAACTAACAGAATATTTTTGGCGAGAAAGTCAAAGAAAGGTTCAATCAGATAGCGGTGTCAGATACGCACTTTCAGTATTACACTCTCACACTTAGGAATTTTTGATTTCTTGATTGTTTGTCGTGACACACATCTTTAAGAAATTGTTGGTATTATTTTCCCCTTAAACATGTTACACTTTGGAATATCCCTTGGCCTTTTTATTTATCAAGAAACTACCTTACTTGTCTCAGACTTAGACATACTTTTATGATCAAGGCATACACACAATGATTATAACTTTTTCGGCATTAGAAATTTTCTTTAAAAGGCAAACGTCGGACACAGTTCTGTATTTACATACAACAGAGTGTCTTAGTTTGTCCTAAAGTTTATTTTAAAGCTAACAAGATAGCGGTGACAGTTCTGTACTGACGTACAACAAAGCGACTTATCTTGCTAACTCGAGTCAAACCAGATGTAACAGGTCTGTACTTACGTACAACAAAGTTACTTGTTTTGACTCTTAATTCACTATCATGATTTTTCTACTCTTTTGTTATCTTTAAGATGTATCTGATGTGGCTATACATCCCCTAGAAAATTTGCCCACCTCATTTAGAATCATTGTTTGTATGTCTCTAACATAAAAATTGAGACCCTTTTGTCATACATCTAAGTTAGTTACACATATGACTTTTTCGAGAATATTTTATTAGCCTTGAGATTCCCTTTGTGTATAATGCCTACCAACACATCAAACTAGAAAATGTATATCACTTTGATTTTAAGGTGCATTATGTGTGAATGCTTAACACTTAGAGATTGTATCGACTGTGCTAATTTTCATCACTTTGAACCTATGTATCTAAGACTTAACTCATTTTCTAATATTCTCATTTTCTGAGTTTTTTATGGTTTTCTCTCTTTTTTCTTTTGTTCTTCATAAATAAGAATGAGTTAATAAAATAACCTACTGACTTACTATAAGAGGAAAGAAATTCTACTTAGCTACTTAACTTGCTATAAAAAAAAAAGAAAAATTACTGCTATAAAAAGAAATAAATTCTACTAAGGTCAAGCTACTCTGGATTACGCATGCCATTTAGTTGAACTAACAACTCAAAACGTGACTTATCAAAAGCTTTGGTAAATAAATCAGCATTGTTATCTTCCGTTGCCACTTTTACCAGCTTTATTAAATTCTTTTCAGCACAATCACGTATAAAATGGTGTCTTATGTCTATGTGCTTCGTTTTACTGTGTTTAACTGGATTATTGGTTATAGCAATAGTAGTCTGGTTATCTATCCTAATAGGAGTATGAGTATAAGTCAAACCGTAATCCCGCAATTGTTATTGTATCCACAGAACCTGTGAACAGCAACTACCAGCAGCAACATATTTGCCCTCGCACGTTGACACGGCTACCGAAGTCTGTATCTTGCATTGCCAGGAAATGAGTCTCCCTCCAAGGAACTGACAACCTCCAGTTGTTGACTTGCGATTCAAGCTGCACTCTCTATAATCTGAATCAGTGAACGCTTCTAATTCCAGATCACCGTCTGCGTGATACCAAATGACCAACGTCGGTTTCGACTTGAGGTATCTCAGAATCCCCTTCACAGCTTTCATGTGCATCTCTTTTGGATTAGGTTGAAACCTAGCACAAATACACACAGCAAACATTATGTCAGGTCTAGAAGTAGTTGAATACATAAGTGTTCCAATCATGGCCCGATATAACGTCAGATCCACATCGGTATCACTTTCTGTACCCGGTCCGAGATTATGATTCACTTGAATCGGCGTGCTAAAGTGAGCCGTCAACTTGGTTCCTTCCGTCCCGAAGCGCTTTAGAATGTCATAGACATACTTCGTCTGATGGATAAACATACCCTCCTTCCTCTGCTCAACTTGCAAACCCAGAAAGAAGTTTAACTCACCCATAGCACTCATCTCAAACTTAGACTTCATCACCTTCTCAAAGTCATTACACATCTGTGCGTCTGATGACCTGAAAATGATATCATCGACGTACACTTGTACCAAGATGAAATGTTCACCCTTTCTCTTCACAAACAAAGTACTATCAATTCTCCCTCTTTCAAACCCGTTGTCTAAAAGATGAGTAGATAGAGTCTCGTACCACGCCCTTGGAGCTTGATGTAGTCCATACAAAGCCTTATCTAAACGATACACTCTGTCTGTATACTTTTGATCTGTAAACCCGGGCGGTTGTTCAACGTACACCAGTTCCTTCACTTTCCCATAAAGAAAAGCACTCTTTACGTCAAGTTGATAAACTTTAAAACCTTTGAACGACGCAAAGGCCAGAAAACAAACGGATTGCTTCAAGCCTTGCCACTGGCGCAAATACTTCATTGTAATTGATTCCTTCCTCTTGGTTGAAACCCTTTTACCACTAGTCTTGCCTTGTTGCGAGTCACTATACCCCGACACTTAAAAACCACTTGGTTCCTATTGCAACTTCTCCTCGAGGTAATGGAACTAACTCCCACACTTCAAGTTTCCTGAATTGTGACAGTTCTTCCTGCATCGCTTCAACCCAGGAATTGTCTTTCAGTGCCATTTGCACATTCTTCGGCTCTACTTGCGAGATGAAACACGAATAAAGGCAAGTGTGAAAGGTCTCGGAGTCATTGATCAACGACAACAACACTATGTTGTTATTCAAATTAGTCCTAGTCCTTACACCAGCATTTGGATTTCCTATGATGCTCTCAATCGGATGATTCTTATTAATCCTCGATGTTTCTATCTCGTCAACCCTAAGATTATCTCCTAAGTTTGATCCTATCTCACCTAACGGGGGAACGAATTCAGACTCTACATTTTCTTCCTCATGAACAATGTCTTCAGAGTTAGAACTTGTTGTCTGATTTTCGTTTGTAGGCATTTCAGAATCATTCTCTGCTGGAGATCTATCTTTTGTTGTTGTAGGCTCGGAAGTTGATGGAAAAGTCGTCCTCGGAAAACTTTGACCCTCGTCATTCAGATTTAAAGACGACAAGTCCTGTTCGATTGTACCTGCATTTCCATCCAAAGGAATGTTAAATGATTCAAACAGTTTGTCATAATCAAAAATCCATTCCCGACCAGTTTGGGGTTCATGTGTATAACTTGTTACATCAATATTATACACAATCTCTACCGTACCATTTGATTTATTAAAAACCCTTTTATTTGGTGAGTTCGGCACATAACCTAGGAAATAACCTTCGTCAGCCTTTTCACCAAACTTAGGTTGATGTTTTGTTTTCATTAACGTTCATGGTACGCCAAACGATTCGAAGCCAGTTAAATTTGGTGGCCTTTTATTCAAAACTTCATAACAGGTTTTGTTCAGTGATTTGACAGTAAGGACCCGGTTTAAAACGTGACATGCCTTTTGATAGGCAATATACACCAATTACTGTGTTTTTGAATTCCGTTCTGTTGTCACTCCTGATACGTTTTACCCGCGTTCCATAAGAGTTTTTTACTTGGTCTAAGAACCCGATAAGCTTGGCAGTTGTCTCGTCCTTTGTACCTAAAAAGAAGACCCATGAAAATCGTGAGTAACCATCAGTAATAACCAAACAATACCAACTACCACCTATACTCCTTTTGTTGATTGGTCCGAACAAGTCCATATGCAACAAATCGAAGGCGGCAGCTATAGAATTTTGAGTCTTGGACTTTTGTGCCTTCTTGTGTTGTTTGCCTTTCTCACACGGTACACACTAGTCTTCAAACTGAAAACTCTTCATTGGAACACCTTGCACCAATCCATTTTAGTGATATAGTTCATTTTTCTTAGGTGCAAGTGTGTCATGCGTCTGTGCCATAAAACTGATTCGGTCTCTGAAGCTTTTGATAGTAGACATATTGGTCCCATCGAAGATTCCGGTTTATTCATGTCTAGCATGTAGAGGTCATTCTTCCTTAGGGCCCTCATCAGTATCTACTCTTCTGGTACTTTGAATCCCGGTTTCAGCACTAACGCCTCAGTATCAGTGAAAAGTACTGAGTTCCCCTTATCACAGATTTGAGATACACTAATGAGATTATGAACAAGTTTATCAATGTGGTAAACTTGATCAAGTTTGATAGTCCCATTAGAGACCATTCCAGTATCGGTGATATTTCCTCCTTTATTACCAGCAAATGATACAAATCCCCTTTTCCCTCCCTTGAAGTCTACGAGTAGACTTCTTTCCCCAGTCATGTGCCTAGAGCAACCACTGTCAACGAACCATTTGTTGTTGTGACTTGTAGTTATCTCCTGCACATGAAAGAAAAGAGGTTAGTTATCACGGGGAACCCAAGCCATAACTGACTTGGTAATACCATTCTCGTCCACATACTTGAACTCTTTCAAATACCCATCTCTCCTTTCAGGTGACTTGGGTGTTTGATTTAGAGCCTGTTGTGGTGCAAAGTGATTTAAGTTCACTCTCAGCCTTTGTGTAGGCATTTGCTATGGAGCTCTTGAATAATTTCGATTATAAGGCATTTCCGAGTGATATCCCTGAGCTCTACCTGGTGTTTGATGTCTTACAGGAGTGTGTGACCTAACCGGTGTGTAAGCTCTTCTAGGTGTAGTAGTCCTATAATTTTCTGGAGGTCCTGACCTAGTTTGATTAGGGACTCTATTTGGTGAATTAGTCCTAACCACATCATTGGGTCGACCTGACACAGGTGTTTGTTTCACAGCAATTTTTGGTGTGGCTTGCACAATTTTCTCGTTATTTTGAGAACCACTTGTGCTTGCTACACTTGAAGAAGGTTTATGTTGTTCCGGCTTTCCATTTTTAGGTGTAGACTCTACCTTCCTATGTGGACAACTAGAAGCAACATGTCCCTTTTTATTACAACTAAAGCACGACATTTTATCAATTGACTTCTTATGCGTGCCCTTTGATTTAGGTGTCTCACTAGTGTCATGTTCTTTTGTCTCAACTACAGTGACTATTTCCTCTAGCTGATTATTAAAGTCAAATTTGGCTTCTCCTACAAGCTTATCACTAGAAGATGGCACAAATTTAACCCTCTTAATCTTGACATTGTTACTAGTCACCTTAGTTTCTTTATTCTTAACAATTTCGGACACAGTTTCAGGTGCTACCTCTGATTCAACTGGTTTTTCAGTTTTATCCTGAGGCTGAGGCACATAATTATCATTGAAAGGTGGAGGACTCTCATTATACCCTAAACCTACAGGTTTCTTAGACTGACGATGTGCATCTAAGATCTTCCCTAGCTTCAGTGATGAGTTCCTAAACTTTTTCAGTTTACTATTCACCTCAGCAACCTTAACCTTAGACTCAGCTACCTCTACCTCTTTGATCTTAAGCTCTTTGGTCAATGCCTCAACATGCTCATACATTAGTTCTATTCTAACACAATGCTCACTCAGCTTGTCTTTTAGAACTATGACATCTTGTGCATCTGCCTTAAGCTTATTTCTATGGTCTTCCTTTATATCTAAGAGGCTAGCATTGTCCGATTTTAAGGATTCATTTTGAGCAGTTAGATTTTGATGTGTATCTAGCGCTAAGTTTAATCTATCATTAGACGTAGTACACAAAGCACATAAATCTTGGAATGTAAAGAAGTTTAGAATTACCTTTGCGTGATCAGATTCCACGTTGGCCATCTGTGCGGCGAACTCTAGAATGGTCTGATCTTCTAACTTTTCTACCAACATAGGACTTGTATCATTTTGGTCTTTGTCCTTTGTTTCTTCCTCTGCTCCGACACTTCCAGTCTCCTTTACTTCAGCCATAAAGGCTCTAGCGTTGGACTCTGGATGTGTACCTCAGTCATATGTTCCATCGAGCTGTCTGTCAGATGTGACATTGGTTAACAGACCAGCTATGTTTGCCTGATTGATTGAACTACCCGGCTGATATCTCCCTTGAGACTGATTCTGGTGCTGGTTCTGGTAGTTCTCAACTTTAGGTCCCTGAAATTCTCTAGCGAAATGTCCTAACCCTTGGCAGTTGTAGCACTTAACTTTGGATTTATCAAACCCAATTTTATTATTGTTGATATTGAGATTTTTGCCCGTCCTCTTGATGAATCTCTTAACTCGCTGAGTTACCATGGCCGGTTGCCATTGCAGATCCATCTCTTTTAAATCATCAGGATCCACCTGATCATAATCCTCATCCCATAGCGCAGGATCGTTGATTTTCCCTTGAACGCAATTGCCATAATCGGCCCCAAATGAAGCCAACAGATTTAGATGGTCTTCAGCTGATTTTGCGCTCATCGTCATCTTCGAGTATCCTTGAGATGTTGATGCAGACTAAGTTGGCTTGTCTTCCGGTCTAGAGAATTCTAAGAAAGCCCGGCTCCCTGAGTCGTCTACTTCAACCGGAGTCGATGTTTCATCCGTAAAGAATGTTGTAGCCGTCTTCAATTCACTTGCCGCTGAAGGTTTGGACTTCCCAAAATAAATATCCGGATCCTGTACTTGGTCATAATCCCGTTCCTTCTTCAGCAATTCAAATTTATAGGCCCTCAGCATTCCTATGACTTTTTATAGAGTTAGAGTATCAAACTTGTCTTCATCATGCTTTATCAGCGCCACATTCATCTCCCATTTGGCTGGTAAAGCATCTAAAATTTTTACAATCTTCTTTGACTCACTATACTCGACATCGTGGTTGTCTAACTCAGTCAACAAATGATAGAATCTGGTAATGGTCTCATCCAGCTTTTCGTTTTTCAAAGCTTTGAATATCGCGACTGCTGCTTGAGCATTTCCATTCTACCTTTCCTAACTCTAGGATTTCCTTCACACCATTTCTCCAAAGCATCCCAAAACTCTTTTGATGTTCGTTGATTGCGAAATGTGTACAGGATCTCCTGAGGTAAAGCCATTCTAATGATCGAGAATGCTCGGTTCTCGGCCTCATATAACTTCTTATCATCATCTTTCATCTTTTGATATGACAAGACGCGTTGACGGCCTTCAACCTCTGTTGTAGGTGGAACATATCCCTCTTCAATACAAATCCACATTCTCATATCATTGAATCTAGCGAAGTCGGCGAACCTATCCTTCCACCAATAGTAATCCTCCAATTTCATCAACTTAGGTGGAGAATTTGCCTTTCCGACCTCATGGTCCATCTCAATAAACCTTTGTAAACTTGTCATTGTTTCGTAGAAGTTTGAATGTAAAACTCAATTAATTTAATTCGAAATTAATTTAAATTAACACTTTCGAACTTGAGGAAGTTCGAATATAATTAATTTTAAATTTGTTTTGAATTAAATTCGAAATTAAGTTTGAAGTTCAACTAAATTTGAAATAGTTGACAAACTCGAAGGTATGATCAAAGTCGAATCCCTAAATTCGAATATAATGAAAATTCGAAACTGAGCAAATTCGAATTAAGCAAACTCGAATCAAACCCTAAAGAACTTCGACAGGAGCGTATTTTTCTTACAAACTCGAATTGTGAGAAAACTCTAATACCCCCTTGATGTTCGAGCGCCGCAAGTTCGAAAAAAATGGCTAATAATTCGATTTTTTTTAAGGTTTTAGTTTAAACCAATATTTTAAGAGTAAAAAAATATTGATTTCGACCAAAAACTTGAACTAATGCAAACCATTTTCCGTTTTGTTGCTTGTATAGCTCGAAAATCTGTCCAAAAGTGTGATTTAACCGTCCAAAAACGTCAAGAAACCACAGTTGTTTCTAGTGAAGACGAAGAACACCACGAACAACCAATGGCTCTGATACCACTTGTAAGGTCTGCTCTCTACGGATCTTATCTTGACACGACACCTTCCAACGAGTGCGGAATCCTCGTTAGTGGCTTGACGGATAGACCACGCACACCGAAACACGGAGACTAACATTGTGATAGACGAACAACGGATCGTCCCAACACGATGATTCTCTCCAAACGAAACTCTCTGATTGCTAGCAAGTTCAAGATCGCCCTTTTGCTTAATCTCTCTGAAAATCTGCAAAAGTCTTCCACCCGGATGGTCTTTTTGCTCTCAAGTTTGACAGAACCTCTGAGCCGTCAAAGATACCTAATTTCACAATTAAAAGTTCAATATATAGACGACAAGTTCGAGAAGACGCTCCTCTCGAACTTGTCTTCGAACTTGTTCCTTTGAACTTCTCTTTGAACTTGTTCCTTTGAACTTGTCTTCGAACTTGTTCATTTGAACTTGTTCCTTTGAACTTTTCTTTGAACTTGTTCCCTTGAACTTCTCTTCGAACTTGTTCCTTTGAACTTTTCTTCGAACTTGTTCCTTTGAACTTGTCTTTGAAATTGTTCCTTTGAACTTATTCTAGAACTTGTCTTTGAACTTATTCTAGAACTTGTCTTTGAACTTATTTTGGAACTTGTTTTTGAACTTATTCTAGAACTTATTCTAGAACTTATTTCTAGAACTTATTCTAGAACTTATTTCTAGAACTTATTATGATAGTCTAGAACTTACCATGAAAATGTAAACATCATACACAATCATGATATCAATAACAAAACTAGATTGTTGTCGTCACACCGGATGTACCAACAGACTCCCCCTTGACGATGGCTTCTGGTTGTTGTTCATTGATCGTAATAGACTATCAGATTCAGAGATTATGAATATTGAAACTAGACAGCTATTGTCACATTGGGTGTATCAACAGTCACACAAGTCAAAGACTAAGAACTCTGCATATGGATCTCTTCGGTCCTATCAACAAAAGGAGTATAGGTGGTAGTTGGTTTTGTTTAGTTATCACTGATGATTACTCACGTTTTTCTTGGGTTTTCATTTTAGGTACAAAGGAGGAAACAGCTGGAAAGTTGATTGGGTGCTTAGACCAAGTCAAAAACTCCTACGGGACGAGGGTAAAATGTATCAGGAGTGATAAGGGAACCGAGTTTAAAAACACAGTAATTGGTGTATATTGTCTATCCAAAGGCATAGTGCATCAATTTAGTGCACCTTATGAGACACAACAAAATGGGGTGGCAGAACGGAAAAACAGAACTTTGATTGAGGCAGCAAGGACCATGCTCTCGGATTAAAAGCTTCCTACCATGTTTTGGGGGGGGAGGCAGTGAATACCGCATGTCACGTTTTAAACCGGGTCCTTACTGTCAAATCACAGAACAAAACCTCTTATGAAGTTCTGAATAAAAAACTACCTAATTTAACAGGCTTTGAACCGTTTGGGGTACCGTGTACTTTACTGAAAACAAAACATCAACCTAAGTTTGGTGAAAAGGCTGAAGAACGATACTTCCTAGGCTATGTTCCTAATTCACCAAACAAAAGGGTTTTTAACAAAACAAATGGTACAGTAGAGATTGTGTTTAACATTGACGTAACAAGTTATTCACATGAACCCCAAATAGGTCCTGAATGGTTATTTGATTATGACTAATAGTTTGAATCATTTAACATACCTTTTACTGGAAATGCAGGTACAGTGGAAAATCACTTATCGTCATTAAACCTGAATGACGAATATCATGGTTTTCCAAAGTCAAGCATTCCATCAACTTCTGAGCCTACAACGACAGAAGATGGGTCTCCACCAGAGAATGAACCTGAGATGGCTACAAACGAGAATCAGACGAATACTTAACTCCGAGGATAGTGATCATGAGGAATAGAATGTACCATTTGAAGTCGTACCCCCGTTAGGTGAAAAACGATCAAACTTAGGAGATAATATTCGGGTCGATGAAATTGAGAAATCTAGGATAAACAAGGATCATCCGATTGAGAGTATCATAGGGAATCCGAATACTGGTGTGAGAACTAGGAGTAGTGTGAATATTAACATGGTGCTGTTATCGATGATCAACAACTCCGAGGCGTATCCCACATGTTTTTATTCATGTTTCATCTCGCAAGTAGGGCCGAAGACTGTGCAAATGGCACTGAAAGATAACTCTAGGGTTGAAGCCATGCAAGAAGAACTGTCACAGTTCAGAAAACTTGAAGTTTGGGAGTTAATGTCGTTACCTCGAGGAGAAGTTGCAATAGGGACTAAATGGGTCTTTAAGTGCAAAATAGATGATCGGGGTATAGTTACTCGTAACAAGGCAAGACTTGTGGTGAAAGGATTCAACCAAGAAGAGGGAATTGATTACAACGAAGTGTTTGCACCAGTTGCATGGCTCGAGGCAATTCGTCTGTTTCTGGCCTTCGCGTCATTCAAAGGGTTTAAGGTCTATCAACTTGACGTAAAGAGTGCATTAAAGGTGAAGGAATTGGCGTACGTCGAACAGCCATCTGGGTTTACTGGTCCAAAATATCCTGACAGAGTATATCGACTTTATAAGGCTCTGTATGGGTTGCATCAGCCACCAAGAGCATGGTATGAGACGCTGTCAACTCATCTTTTGGACAACGGGTTTTAAAGAGGGAGAATTGATAGTACATTGTTCGTGAAGAGAAAGGGAGAAAATTTTATCTTGGTACAAGTGTACGTGGATAACATTATTTTCGGGTCGTCAAACGAGCAGATGTGCAAAGACTTCGAAACGGTCATGAAGTCAAAGTTTGAGATGAGTGCTATAGGAGAGCTGAACTTCTTTCTGGGTTTGCAAGTTGAACAAAGGAAGGAAGACATATTTATCCATCAGATGAAGTATGTCTACGACATTCTGGAGCGCTTGAGGATGGAAGGAACAAAGCTAACTGCTCACTTTAGTACTCAGATTCAAGTGAATCACAAGCTCGGACCGGGTACAGAAAGTGACACTGATGTGGATCCGACTCGATATCGGGCCATGATCGGTTCACTCATGTGTTTAACTGTTTCTAGACCTGACATTATGTTTGATGTGTGTATTTGTGCTAGGTTCCAAGCTAATCCGAAAGAAATGCATATGAAAGCCGTGAAGCGGATTCTACGATACCTGAAGTCACAACCGAAGCTGGGACTTTGGTATCATGCTGATGGAGATCTGGAATTGGAGGCATACACGGATTCTGATTATGGTGGATGCAGCTTGAACCAGAAATCAACAACTGGAGGTTGTCAGTTCCTTGGAGGGAGACTCGTATCCTGGCAATGCAAGAAACAAACTTCGGTAGACGTATCAACGTGCGAGGCCGAATATGTAGCTGCTGGTAGTTGCTGTTCACAGGTTATGTGGATACAACAACAATTGGGGGATTACGGTTTGACTTACACTCATACTCCCATTAGGTTAGATAATCAGTCTATAACTGCAATAACTAATAATCCAGTTAAACACAGTAAAACAACGCACATAGACATAAGACATCATTTCATACGTGATTGTGCTGAAAAGTATTTAATAAAACTGGTAAACTTGGAAACAGAAGATAATAATGCAGATTTATTCACTAAAGCTTTTAGAAAGTCACTCTTTGAGTTGTTAGTTCAACTAAATGGTATGCGTAATCCAGAGTAACTTGACCTTAGTAGATTTTATTTCCTTTTAAAGTAAATTAGTGCTTTAGTAGATTTTCTTTCCTTTTATAGTAAGTTAGTAGGTTAGTTTATTAGCTTATCTTAAAAATGAAAAACAAAAGAAAAAAGAAAGAAAATCATAAAAAAATTCAAAAAATGAGAATACCGTAAAATGAGTTAAGTCTTAGATTCATAGGTTCAAAGTGACGAAAATTAGCACAGTCTAAACAAACTCTAAGTGTTGAGCTTTCACACATAATGCACCATAAATTCTAAGTGATATACACTTTCTTGTTTGATGTGTTGGTAGGCATAATACATGAAGGAAAATCTAACAGCTAATAAAATAATCAAGAAAAAGTCATATGTGTAACTAACTTAGATGTATGACCAAATGGTCTTAATTTCTATGTTAGAGATATACAGACAATGATTGTAAATGAGGTATGCAATTTTTCTAGGGGATGTATAGCAACATCAAAATACATCTTAAAGAAAAGAAAAGAAGGACTTTTGAAAAAAGCAGAGGGAGTCAAAACAAGTCGCTTTGTTGTACGTAAGTACAGACCTGTCACCTCTGTTTTGACTCAAGTTAGCAAGATAAGTTGCTTTGTTGTACTTAAGTACAGACCTGTCACCGCTGTCTTGCTAACTTAAAAGGAACTCTAAGACAAACTAAGACACTCTGTTGTATGTAAATACAAAATTGTGTCCGACGTTTGCCTTTTATAGAAAATTTGCAATACCGAAAATTTATAATCATTGTGTGTCTGCCTTGATCATAGAAGTATATATAAATATGGGACACGTAAGGTATTTTCTTGATAAATAAAAAGGCCAAGGGAATTTCCGAAGTGTTAAATGTTTAAAGGGAAAATCATACCGACAATCGATTTGGAATGTATATCACGACAAACAACCAAAGGAATAAAAAACATTTCCTAAGCGTGAAAGTGAAATACTGAAAGTGCGTTTGACACCGCTATCTGATTGAACCTTCTTTGACTTTCTCGCAAAAAAAAAAAATTATGTTGTTATAAGTCGTAACTTTTAAGTACTTTTGAGTAGTTTTAATTTTAATTTTATTTTATTTTATTTTATTTTATTTTATTTTATTTTATTTTATTTTATCTTAAGTAGGATAAAGGTCAAAGTTACTAGGATGCATTTTTGGTTGAAGAAAGAAATATTACGTGAAAATCAGTTGCTTAGTGTGAATGTTTTCGCAAAGTTGAAAAAATTATGTTACATGAAAAAGTTGAATTTTATTCAAGAATTTTCAGTTAAGTTCGAAATCCAGACAAATTCGAAGTCACCTTCGAACTTGCTGGAAGTTCGAACTTAAGCTAAGTTCGAAGGTAGTTGATATAAATAGGTCAACAATACATCATTTAAGACACCTACCCTTGAATTTACATTCTCGAACTTGTCTCTGGCGATTTCAAACTTAGTCTCGAACTTATCGCATTTCGAATTTCTTCCCTATTCCTCGAAGTTTGTCACTGTTTCTCAAACCTATTCACATACTTACGGATATTAAACCAACAATATCAAAGTAAGTATAAGATTGGGGTGTTTTTATGCTTAAAATCGAGGAGTTTTAAATTTTATACCATTTAAAACTAGTTGAATTAAAATCACAAGTTTTAAAAGATAAAACTTAAATTACATGATACATAACTTAGATTAGAATCCAATAGGACTAGATTACACAGTTAATAAAGTCAAATGGGGTTAAAATCATGGTTTTTAAGTTGAAAGTGACCGACTTCGAATATGTTCTTCAGGTTCGAACTTGTCAGAAAGTTCAAACTTGTTGAAATATCTATAAGTTTAAAGTCAGTCAAGTTCGAATGGATGCCTCGAATTTATTTAAGTTCGAATGCTTTTTAATAATCTCGAATTTGTCTAAGTTCGTATGTGTTGGACTTCGAACTTAATCAAGTTCGAAGTTATGCAAATTCGAATATAACAAATTTCATTTTATTTTAATTTCTAATTTTTATTGATGATTTTGTGTGCAGATATGGGAGACCGTGATTTTTATAATAAACATAATATGGTCATGGCTGTGGATCTACAGTTTCCAGAGGCCCAGCCCTGCCGTCAGATGAAAGAATTCCTGACGCAATCCAGAGTAGCATATGCACTCACGCATAATTTGCAAATAACTCTGACATATGTGCGGCAATTTTGGGAGCACCTTCAGGTGGACTTCTCGGTTACCCCTATCGTGCTTCGTACAAGAGTGGGCGGTCAACCTATTGTCTTTTCTGTGAATATGTTGAGACAAATTTTGCAATTGGGCACCAAATATCAAGAAGCCAGCCCAATAGATTTCGCTTTACCCATTAGGCAAGCGGCATTTTTGAGAATGGGTTATGCACAAGACATAACGAAGGCATCATATGTAAAAAGCGGGTTGATAGGGCAGTGGAGGTATCTCGTTCATGTAATAATGGTATGTTTCGCGCCGAAGAAAGCAGGTTTTGACACGATGGTGTCCAAATTGCAGTCTGGCCTGATTGTTTTGGTCTATAACAAGAAGTTTAGCTTTTCTGAAATGTTTTTTTGAAGAATTCGTCCATCAGATCACCGCTCCGGCCACGGAACGATTCTTGATGTATCCCAGATTTGTCATGATGATTATCCGCCATTTTTTGCTGAATCTGCCATCACTACCCGACCAAAGTGGTGTTGCTTTGATTGACAAGCGCATTTTTGCTGACTGCCAATCCCATAATGCTAGAAGAGCTGAGCAGGTCAGGCCTCAAGTGGCACCGTTGTTTGGTGCAGTGATAGATCCAGATTTTGTCGCTCCGGAAGGAGAAGATTGGATAGGTGAAGGACCCCCCCCCCCCCCCCAACAACAACCTCAGCAACAGCAACAGTAACAACAGCAAAGAGCACCGGCGAGAAGAACTCCGGTTGCTAGAACCACTCCCCGCCAACAACCAACCACTGAAGCTGCTGGGATATCAAGTTCGGCTCTACAATATGACCAACGGGAGCAAACGTTGGTGGAAATTTGGGCGCAAGGAACAGCTGCGGAGGAAGATATTGCTGCAGAATTAGTTCAAGATATTTTGGAGCCTCCAGCTGATGTACATGATATTTTCAAAGAGATAGAAGAATATCAACCCTCTGATGCCGAGTTGGTAGGCACAGAGGTTCATGCTGAAGAAGAAGGTGCTAGGGAACAGACTGAGGCTGAGGGTCACATCGAGACCGCCTCCAAGTATGAATACGAATCTAGTTCTGAGGGGACAGAGGCTGAAGATCCGGCTGTCACAATCGGAAGATATGGATTTAGAATAGTTGTTAGTAGAAGGAAAATGACAAGGCCAACAATTCATGATGAAGAGGCCGAAGATTCAGATTATAATTTGGAAGAAGAACCTCCTGTTGCTCCTAGGCATAGAGCAAAGAGGCATCGATTCATGCAGGGAGCTCCATCCACTTCTGCTTCTCCATCTATGTCAACTGCCGCTCCATCCACATCAACCGCAGTTCCATCTACATCTGCCTCCATTCCATCCACCTCGACTACATTCACCGAAAACCAGCAGTTTACAGAGCTGAAGGGAAAAGTGGACTTCCAAACAGTCCTAATATACCAGCTTTCAACAGCATTCAAGGAATTACAACAACACAAATCAAGGCTGGAGTTAGAAAATGCCAAACTTCAAATGGTTGTTGCTTCTCAACAAGAAGAATTAACGACTTAGCGTTCTCAAATCCTGACTATGCAAACCCTAATTGAGCAGATAATGAAAGATCTCCATGCTCAAGGGGAGAGCAGCTGCAAAGATGATGAATTGAGGAGAGTCAGAAGAGATGATGAAGAAGGCGATGATCCAGGCGCATAGAAAGAAAGTGAGCTAGCAGATCTTTCTCAAAAGACTGCTCAGCAAGCAATTGTTCTGGAGGAGCCTGGTTCTTCAAGCATTAGAGGAGGTGAATCTCGAGAAAAAGGCAAGGCTCTAGGGGCAACACAGATAGTTGATCAGGAAATAATCGGAGCCTTGTCCGTTCTTGAAGATGAAGAGGTAATGTTTGATTTTGAGGATGAAATAGAAGACCTTGAAGAAGGGGAGTTCGTCCCAAAAGATGTTGCAGATTAGAAATCTGATGACGAGGTCTTGGTTGATGAAGAAGATGAACCCAATGAGATCATTATTCAAAAAAATCATATCACACATACATACACTACAGCTGAACAAAATTTGATAGACATCGATGTGTTTAAGGATGCTCTTAATGTTGAATCAAAAAGTGAGGAGTCTGAAAGGGAACTCACAAATGAAGAGAAAAGAAAGTTGTGGTTTAGAAAGGACGAAAAACGGACTGAGTTAGCTATGAAGAAGAAGATGAGATTGCCTAGTCCAGGAAAGTTGTCTAGAGGCATTCTTAGCTGGTTTTTCGATAGAGAGCTACATATTTTTGTGCTAAAGAGACGATATGGGTTGCAGTATCTGCCAAAATGCGAGGTGAAAGAGCTGGCGTGCATGAATCTGATCAACCTAGGAGATGACCCTTATGTTGAAGTTGTTGCTAAACTTATAAGAAAGGAGGGTAGATTTGGAAGGTTTGAAAGGCTGAAGCCAAGATCGAGTAAGAGAGTAGAAGACGAGACAAGAATAGATCCTCATACTGGGAAACTAGTATGGTAAATGATTCAAACACAGAGTCATAATCCAATAACCATTCAAGACCAGTTTAGGGTTCATGTGAATAACTTGTTACGTCAATGTTACACACAATTTCAACTGTACCGTTTATTTTGTTAAACACCCTCTTATTTGGAGAGTTAGGAACATAACCTAGGAAGTATCCTTCGTCTGCCATTTCACCAAACTTAGGTTGATGTTTTGTTTTCAATAACTTACACGATACCCCAAACGGTTCAAAGCCAATTAAATTTGGTGGTCTTTTATTCAGAATTTCATAACAGGTTTTGTTCAGTGATTTGACAGCAAGGACCCACTTTAAAACATGACACGCGGTATTCACTGCCTCCCCCCAAAACATGGTAGGAAGCTTTGAATCTGAGAGCATGGTCCTTGCTACTTCAATCAAAGTCCTGCTCTTACGTTCTGCTACCCCATTTTGATGTGGCTCATAAGGTGCACTAAATTGACGCACTATGCCTTTAGTTAGACAATATACACCAATTACAACTTTCATAAATTCTGTTCCGTTATCACTCCTGATACATTTTACCCGTGTCCCATATGAGTTCTTGACTTGGTCTAGGAACCTAATCAGCATGCCTACCGTTTCGTCCTTTGTTCCTAATAAGAAAACCCAAGAGAAACGTGAGAAATCATCAGTAATAACTAAACAAAACAAACTACCACCTATGCTCCTTTTGTTGATTGGACCGAAGAGATTCATATGAAACAAATCGAAGGTGGAAGCGGTCGAGTTTTGAGTCTTTGACTTGTGTGACTTCTTATGTTGTTTTTCCTTCTTGCACAGGACACACTTGTCATTGAACTGGAAACTCTTCAGTGGAACACCTTGCACCAGACCATTTTTCGTGATGTAGATCATTTTCCTTAGGTTCAAGTGTGCCATACTCTGTGCCATAGTATAGATTCGGATTCTGAAGCTTTAGATAGTAGACAAATTATTCCCATCGATGAGTCTGATACATTCATATCCATCATGTACAGATCATTCACCCTTGGGGCGCTCATCATGATCCGCTCTTTAGGTATCTTGAATCCTGGCTTCAGCACTAACACTTCACTTACAGTAAAAATAAATGAATTCTTCTTATCACAGATCTGAGAGACATTAATGAGATTGTGATCATGTTTATCGACATGGTAAATTTGATCGAGTGTGATTGTCCCATTTGTGACCACTCCTATTCCAGTGATACTTCCTCCCTTGTTTCCCCAGTCATGTGACGAGAGCAACCACTATCGATGAACCACTTGTTGTTAAGACCTGTGGTTAGCTCCTGCACATGAAAGAAAAGAAGTTAATTATCATGGGGAACCCAAGCCATGACTGACTTGGTAATACCATTCTCATCCACATACTTGAACTCCTTCAAATACCCATCTCTCCTTTCAGGTGACTTGGGTTTTTGATTGAGAACTTGTTGTGGTGCTGAGTGATTAGCATTCACTCTTGGCCTTTGGGCTGTCATTTGCGGTTGAGCCCTAGAATAGTTTCTGTTATAGTGCATTTCATTGTTATATCTCTGGGCTCTACCTGGTGTCTGTTGTCTATTAGGGGTATGTGACCTAACTGGAGTGTAAGTCCTCCTAGGTGTTGTACTCCTATAGGCTTGTTGTGGTCCTGACCTAAATTGACTAGGGACTCTATTCGGAGAATTAGTCCTAATCACATCATTCTGTCTGATCGACACCGGTATTTGTTTAGCAGTTACCCTAGGTGTTGAATTCAAGTTCTTCTCAGTATGTTTAGAACTACATGTACTAGTGATACTAGGTGCTGGCTTTAAAGTTGGTTGATCTGGCTTCCCTATTGTCGGTGTGGACTCTACTTTCTTATAAGGATAGCTAGATGCAACGTGACCTTTTTCATGACATGTAAAGCATGACACCTTATCAATCGGCTTCTTATAAGTACCCTTTGATTTAGGTGTCTCACTGGTGTCATGTTCTTTCGATTCAACTACAGAATTCACACACCCTTGTTGATTATCACTTTCAGTTTTGGCTTCTCCTAATTTAGTGTCACTGGTAAACTGCACAAACCTGACATTCTTAATCTTAGGGGTTGTGGTAGACACGTTTGTTGAATTATCCTTTTCAGGTTCACTTACAGTTACTACCTCTGATTCAACCGTTTCAGTGGTTTTATCCTGAGGTTGAGGCACATAGTTGTTGTTGAACGGTGGAGGACTCTCCTGATAACCTAGGCCCACTGGTTTCTTAGACTGCCTTTGAGCTTCTAAGATTCTTCCTAGCTTTAGGGATGAGTTCCTAAACTTTTTAAGCTTGCTATTGGCCTCCGCAACCTTAACTCTAAATTCAGCTAGCTCTACATCTTTAAGAGTGAGTTCTTTGGTCAATGATTCGACATGCTCCTACATGAGTTCTAACCTGACACATTGTTCACTTAACTTGTCTTTTAGAACTATCACGTACGGATCATCTGGTTTCATCTGGTTCCTTAAATCATCCTTAATATCTAGAAGACTAGCATTATCAGATTTTAATGATTGAACCGAGCTGTTAAGGGGTTGTGTGTCTCTAGTACTAGATTTAATCTATCATTTAAATGTAGCACTTAAAACACACAAATCATGGAATGTAGAAAAGATTAGATTTAATTTTTTTCGGTCTGATTCCACATTATCCATTTGAGCTGCAAACTCCAGAATGGTTTGCTCCTCTAACTTTTGCACCAACAAAGGACTTGATTCTGACTGGTGGGTGTCCTCTGCTTCTTCTTTAGCTCTATCCCCCCGGTCTCAGTTACCTCAGCCATAAAGGCTCTGGCATTCGACTCCGGATGAGTGCTCCAATCATATGTTCCATCTAGTTGTCTGTTGGATGACACGTTTGTTGACAGACCAGCTATGGATGCTTGATTCCCAAAACCACTAGAGTGTTTTCTCCCATGGTTCTGATTCTGATAATTTTCCACTTTTGGTCGTTGACATTCTCTGGCAAAGTGTTCGAATCCTTGACAATTGCAGCACTTTACTTTTGACTTGTCGAAACCAATGTTGTTGCTTACACTCAAGTTCCTTCCCGTCCTCTTCATAAATCTCTTGACCTTTTGAGACACCATGGCCAGTTGCCATTGTAGGTCCATCTGTTCCAAGTCGTCGGGATCTACTTGATCATAGTCCTCTTCCCACAGAGCTGGATCGTTTATTTTTCCTTGAACGCAATTGCCGTAAGCTGCGACAAACGAAGTTAGAAGATTTAGATGTTCTTCAGCTGATTTTGCGCTCATAGGCATCTTTGTATAGCCTCGAGAAGTTGACGCTGAATGTTGTGATTTTTAATATGGTTTGGAAAACCCTAATAAAGCCCTATTACTTGATTCTTCTGCCTCAACAGGTATTGGCTCTTCTCCCGAATAGAAATTTGTGGCCCCTGACTTTATTTCACTAGAAGTTGTCAGTTTTGACTTCCCAAAGTACAATTCCGGATCTTGTACTTGATCAAATTCCCGTGCCTTCTTCTGCAACTTGAAATTGTAGGCCCTCAGTGGTCCGATAACCCATTCAAGAGTAAGAGTCTCAAACTTCTCTTCATCATGCTTTATTAGCGTCGTGTACATCTCCCACTTAGCCGGTAAAGCATCCTGAAGCTTTTCAATCTTCTCTATCTTTTGATACTCAACACTGTGATTGTCAGTTCAGTCAGCAGATGATAGAATCTAGTAATCGTCTCATCTAGCGTCTCATTCTTCAGTGCTTTAAAGATAGAAAATTGTTGCTTTAGCATTTCTGTTCTTCCCTTGCATACCCTGGGATTTTCCTCACACCGCTTCTCTAGAGTGTCCTAAAGCTCTTTAGAAGTCCTGTGATTTCTCAGAGTGTGTAGAATCTCTTGCGATAACGCCATTCTGATAGACGAAAAAGCTCGGTTTCTGGCCTCATAAATTTTCTTGTCTTCGTCTTAATGTTTCGATACGTCAAGACTTTTAGTCGGCCTTCAAGCTCTTGCGTAGGAGGATCATATCCCTCATCAATGCAAATCCACATACGCATGTCGTTGAATCTTGCAAAGTCAACAAACCTATTCTTCCACCAGTAGTAATATTCCAATTTCATCAACTTGGGCGAAGAATTTGTTTTGCCAACCTCGTGGTCCATTTCAAATAATTTGTGCAGACTCGGCATTCTTTAAAAACATTTTGTTTTCAAACTTAAACAATTTAATTTAAAATAAATCCTTCCAACTTATTCAAGTTCGAATAAATTTAAATTTAAATTCGTTTTGTAAATTAAATTCAAATTCTTTTAAGTTCGAACTCAACAAGTTAGAAAGTATGCAAGTTCGAAAACCCTAGATGTTCTGGTAAATTCGAACCAAATCAAGTTCGAGAAACCCTACAAACTTCTGACAAGTTCGAATCAGCACAAATTCGAATCCCAACTAAGTTCGAATCCTCTGACAACTTCGGATGCTCTGACAGGTTCGAAACCTAGTTAAGATTGAAGAAACTCTAGAAAAACTTCGAGAGGAGCGTATTCTGACTAGTTCGAAGAACCCTAATACACCCCTTCAGTTCGAGCGCCGCAAGTTCGAGAAACGACCAAAAATTCAAATTTTTCAAGATTTCAGATTAAACTAATGCTTTTACACTGATTTCGACTGAAAAGGTGAACTAATATGAATTTTTCCCTATTACCTTGCTTGTAGAATTCTGAAATACTTTGAAAACGGTGATTTATCCAGTAAAAACGTCAAGAAACAAAGAATGTTCGTAGAAACGCGAAGAACGCGAAGAACACTCGAAAGGCTCTGTTACCACTTGTAAGGTCACCTCTGTCACGGATATGATCTTGACGTGACACCGTCCTACAAGTGCAGAATCCTCGTTAGTGGCTTAATGGATCGATCACACACGGAAACCGGAGACAAACAGTATGATAGTTGATACGACGAACGACCCGACACAATGTATTTCTCCGAAAGACTCTCTGAAATCACTCTAGCTTGCACAGATAAACACATAATTATAGTGATTAGGTTAGAACTTAACAGATTAAGTTCGTTTAGGCCCAAGCCCACGAACTTGTCCAATACCATACGAACTTAGCTTCACTAAGTTCGTCTGGGTATGTATAAGTTCGAACCCTACCCTTTGAACTTATTCTAGAACTTATCTTTGAACTTATTCTTGAACTTATCTTTGAACTTATAATGCAAGTGTAAACATCATACACAATCATGATCAAACATATATAACTTGTATTAATAAAGCCTTCAACTATTACAAATGACTATCTATTACATACCTAGATTGCTATCGTCACACAAGGTGTACCATTGCTACACATAATAGCTAGTACTCTAGATATTATGTTTGCTACTTGTTTATGTGCCAGGTTTCAAGCTGATCCAAAGGAATTACATCTAGCTACTGTGAAAAGGATCTTTAGATACCTAAAGGGTACACCAGGGTTAGATCTTTGGTATCCCAAAGACTCCATCCTTGAACTAATAGGTTATTCAGATTCTGATTTTGCAGGTTGCAGGCTAGACAGGAAAAGCACAACAGGTGGAGGTTAGTTTTGTTTCAAACAATCCAGTTTCCCAAAGACTCCAGCCTTGAACAAATAGATATCTCCAACAATCCAGTTTTCCACTCTAGAACAAAGCATACTGAGGTCAGACATCACTTCATAAGGGATCACATCCAAAAAGGTAGTGTGGAGGTAAGTTTTCTTTCCACAGAAAAACAGCTTGCAGACATTTTCACCAAACCACTTGATGAAAATAGGTTCAATTACCTTGTAAGCAAGCTGGGTATGTTAAATATAAAATGAGTAAGTGTAATTGATGTTCCAAAGTCACTTGTTCAATTATGTCAAAATTTTACAAAATAGCTTAGACAGAACAGGTTCCACTTATTTTGTACTTAGCCAGTTTTTGCAAATTTGGACAACTTGGACATATAACAGGCTTGACAAAATACATTTTAAACTCAAGACTGTTCTGTTCTACAAACCTTGAACCTGCTCACTCTATCATCTGTCATACAAGGCATAGCCTTGTAACCTGTTCAGCTATTAAACAAGTTTCAAAATGAAACCTGCTCTCTTATCGCTGCAAAGGTTTCATAGAACAACTTATAAAGTGATCAATGTATGATGGAAATTCTTCATCAGGTTTGAACAACATCTTAGAACATCAGCTTTTACTTCACATTACTTCACATTTAATTTACTTAAATTAAGTATTTATTTAACTTAATTACCTGCGGATAATGTTTTTTACGTGTGTTAGTAGTTAAAAAGGTCAAGTTGGTCTGAAAATCATTCTGACATGGTAAACTGTTCCGTTTTCCGTTAGAAACATTTCAAATCAACCGCCCAAACCTTTCTCTCTCTTACTCACTCACATTCAAATCCTATAAATACCTAAACCACTGTGTCATCTTCTTCTTTTTCCCTACTGCTTCCATAACTTCCTGATAAACCCTAACAGACTAAGTGTCCAAATATCATGCATCCCTACTAGTTTCTTAAATGGCTCAACAAAACAACCCCCTTCTCCCTGTGTTCGTTGGTGATGATGTTGAGAAGCACCCCTCTGTCAATACCATGCTCACAATCAAACCCACCAATTACATTGCAAACTTAACCATTCCCAAAAACTATACTGGGAAGGGTTATGAATCTATGGTGGAGTTTCTTCAAGTCCATCCTCTGCATTATGCTATGACAGCCTCTCCTGGTGTCATGTACCAGGAGATGGTCTATATGTTTTGGTACACTTGCTCGTATGATCCCTCTAGCAAAACCATTAGGGGAACCATTCTCAACGGCAGTCAAACTGTTGAGATCACTACTGTGCTTCTCAGGGAAGTATTTCATCTTCTAGTGGCTGACACATATTACAAACCTCAGCCTGAGGACGAACAGATGGGCAAACTACTACACTTCTGTGGTGTAGCAGAACCAAAGGTGGGTGCAACCCTGTTCAGAAGGAATCTCTCCCCAACTTACAATTTCCTCTTTACCTTAGTGGTGATGAGCCTGAGCTACAAAGTTAGTTCATTTGACCAACTCAGCAGGGATGAGATACCCATAGTCCTACAGCTTATGGATGGGACTACTCTGAACATGGCAAGGTGGATATTCCTGAACTTGAGGAACCTGGTGCAACAAGAACATCGTCTAGCTGCTGTCAGATACCCAAGGTTTTTTAGCCTCATCTTCAAGCACATTTGTGGTGAGCATCTTTACAACTCCCAACCTCTATTGACTACTGCTGCATTCCCTGTTATTGGAAATAGGGAATTTTATACCCCAGTACTCAACAATGAACCTCCTTTGTCTACCCCAATGAGGTGGTTGTTTGGTTTGGGGGAACGACCTTCTACTCAGAAGATGGATCCAGTCATTTCTCCCAAAAGAAAATCCAAATCAAGACCTAAAATGGTGAAACGTGCCTTGAAACCCACTGAAGCTGAGCCTGTCTGCAAGAAGGCTAAAACAGCTAAGTCTGCTCCATCAGCCTCAGTGGCTGACGGGGAGCAGGCTGGTCACCCTGGTTCATCCGTTGAACCTGAAGCCATTGTGGCTGGTCCCTCTGTGGCACCTGAGACTATGGAACAGGAACAACGTCTAATTTCTAGCCCAGTCTCCCCACCAGTCAAAACAGAATCCCTTATCACCTCTCCCCAACATCCATCTTCTACATCCTCCCTCACAACCTATAACAGGCTAAGAAGAAAATCCTTAGCCAAAAAGAAAACCTCCTCCCAAACCAGCCACTCTGACCCCTCCCAACATGAGTCAGTTGAAATAGAAACAACCCCTGCTGCCTTTGCTTCTGCTATTTTGGGTGTAAGTGCAGCCACTATGAAGTAAGCTTCACTCCATGAAGAGTCCACCTAGAGTCAGCCTGAGCCCAGGAACCAGTTGTACAAATGGAGACTACCACATCCACTATCCCAGCCTCACTACAGGCTGAGGATATTGGATGATATGAGTTCACTCCACTCCATACTGAGTCCACACAGTCTCCACCTCATATTTCTTCTACACAACTTGAGTCTGCATGAGGTGCCAAAGCTGCTGGAACAGACCATCCAGCAGATCAGCCACCATCTTCTGTTCCATATGACACAGTTGTTCAACCCCAAACAGCTGTTGAAGGACCACAATCCCAAGCTGATGAACCTCAGGGACTGGAACATCCCTCTGGTGAGGCTACTCCCTAAGTGCAAATTCCATCATCAACCTTCACCATTGATGATGTTGAAATGCATATCCCCACTCCCCATGAAGAGGTGCTACAAACCAAGGTAGTACTGAGGGAACCACCCAAGGTCTTGATGAAGGTGCTATAATACCAGTAACATCTGAAAGGCCACAATCCCCCATTGCCTCACCTCATGATGACGCTACAGCCACTGCTGAAGGTCCCCTAGCACTGTTGCAGGCTCTTCAAAAGTCTCTGAAACTGCTAAGCCTACTCAGGGTAGATTTCCAAGCCCTACACCATCTAAGGGGGAGGAGTCCATTCCTGAGGACATGCCTAGCAAAAGGAGACACCTGAGTTTGGAACTTTCTGAGGAAGAATAAGAAGAGGAGGAAACTGAAGTTGCTCTAGTTAAGGTAGCAAAGGGGAAAAGGAAAGCCTCATTGGACACTGACTATCTCAAAGCTGCTTAGCTCAAATTTGACGAATCTCAGGCCAAGAATATGGGCATTTCACTGGAAACTTATTATAAGTGGAAACAAGAGCAGCTTGAGATTCTTGAAAGTTAGAAAAAGGAAGAAAGATCAAAATGCCCTCCTTGGATGTTCAAAGGAAATTGATAGAGGCAGCTAATGAGTCAGTGGTTGGTAAAGAAGGAGAGAAGGAACAGAGTGCACAGGTCTTGGTGACCAAATCAAAGCTTGTACCCTCATCAGCTAAAGCCGAAGTTCACTTTGACAATATGGCATGGAAGAAATTTTTTGATGTTGCAAACAAAAGACTTGCCAAGGAAACAATTGTCAAGTTGTCCCCATATCAAGAAAAGGTAAGTAGTGGAAACTTCAAATTGCAAGGCACGGTGCTAATGGCCCTAAATTAAAATCTTATGAGTCTACTGACATGCCTGCATGGGGTATAGGGAATGGGTTAAATTGGATGTGGCCCTGAGCAGATCAAAATCTGAAACTGCTAAAACTGCAAGGGAATATGTCAAGACACTGATGGAAAAGGTGAATGACCTGGGCTTGATTCCAAAAGAACAAATCAAGGGTACATCACAGGTGGAACCCAAGATTAAGCCCAGAAGAAAGAGAAAGGAATAGAGCTTGAAGAGCTTATCATTATGATTGAACAGGGGATGCATGATCTTGAGGTAAAAGGGTTAAATCATAGTCTACCAAAAGGAGTTGAGACTGTGGAAGACAAATTCATAGAAGAGCCTGAGTTAGGGGTGTTCTTTATGGACCCCTTATCAAAGAAAATGGGTTTGCAGAGGGCATATGCTCATCATAAGGATGGTCTCAAGCAGATCATAGCCTTCAGACTCTCCAATGCTTTTCAACAACACCCAAGATGGAGAGCAATCATCTGGGAACATCTCAAAGGCTTCTATGAAAGAGGAGAACTTCAACATCCTGACTTCATGTTCCTTAGGCACGAAGTAGAAGAAATTGATGAGAACATTACCAACACTTGTTTGAGCAAAAACAACTGCTTGAAGATCCATATACTGCTGAGTAGATAAAGAATGGAAGTTGTCCATAAGTTGGACAGGCTTGCCATTACCTGCTCCCAACATCAACAGTCCAAACTTGTTGAAATTTTCTTCCTGTACATATGTTGTACTTTATTACATCAATTGTAATCTATCTTATTACATTAGTTGTAATTTACCTCAGTACATCATTTGTACTTCTGTAAAAACATGTCTTGTTTAAATCATAGTCAGTGTATATATAAACTAATCTTTTACGATACTTCAATGTTGTATTTCCATTTCAGCTATGTAATGTAAAAATATATAGTGATCATTGATATAATAAGTTTAGACTGATTATTGCAAATAGGGGGAGATTGTTAGGCACAAAAAGGCCTCAATCAAACCTGTTCTATATCATACGGGGAGATTGTTAATCAAACCTGTTTGATACTCTTAAAGGGTAAAGTTTAAAGCCTGTTAATGCCTTATTGAAACCTGATAAGCGATTTGCAATATTAGTCAAAGCTGCTCACCCTGTTACATTAGTTGTAACTTAAGCAGATTACCAAAACTGTCCTATTCTGTTGGACATGCTGGACATAAACTGTCTACGCTACTCATGTCTGTTGAGCAGCTTGGACCAAAACTAAGTGTTCTGTTCTTTGTGAGCAGGTTAAACACCTTATGGAATTTGTTTCCATGTCATTATGTATTGTCTTGGTTGAAAAGATCAGTTTGCAAGTCGAAGAGAAAGTGGAAAATCAGAAGCTGCTTACACTACCCAAGCTAATCTGATACATGAAGACAAAGTGGATATCTGAAATGGGTGACAGGCCATTTCTTATATCAAAATGGCTATACAAGAAGAGGAAAGTATTAAAGTTGACATTTCTCTTTAAGGTAAAGCAGTCTGCAACAAAGACAAAAAGGAAATGACAAAGATTCTTCTACATAGGGACAAATGTTGTTTTGTGAAAATGTGCAAAAAAGCATTTTTTTTCTTTTTGGAAAGGCACTCCACTATCCCTGCATCCAATGAGGAACGTTCACCAATATTCTCTGAGAGAGTATAAAAGGAAGTTTCTAAGTAATGTGAGATAACCAAGAGAGAGATATCTAGAACGGGCAAAGAATTGTGTTTTCATGCATGCAAAGTCTGCATAGAATAAAACAGTTGAGTGTGTCCAAGTCGTTCTTGTTCAAGCTGTCTGTCTGTCTTGTAAAATCAGTGAGTACATCTTAGTGAATGAATTCATTGTAACTGGTCTGAGTGTATCTTAGATTAGTTGTTTATCTGTTGTTCATTCATCACAGTTTGAACCATTTCGCAGTTCAAACTTGTTTGTAATTAACATTCACTACTACATTTTGAAGCTAATGCAACACTTTTGATGCAACACATTTAAAAATTGTTGCCTTATTATTTAAGTTCGCTCTAAAGCAACACATTGACAATAAGTGTTGCATATAATGATTTAATGCAACACTTTTAATAAAGTGTTGCCATTTTTACTTAAAAAAATGCAACAATTTTCTAAAGTGTTGCAGTTTTTACTAAAAATTGCAACATTTGTTTAAAGTGTTGCAATTTTTACTAAAAATTGCAACATTTGTTTAAAGTGTTGCATATTCCAATAAAAAATGCAACACATTTTTAACTACCTTATCTTCTGTCAATTGGGATGTGCAGTATTTGGGTTGGACTCGAAGAAACCGATAACCAAACCGCATCGAATTCGAATAAAACCAAACCAAATTTAGAAAGCGGTTTTCGGTTTGGTTTGGTTCTAAATCGAATTTAACAATACGGTTTTTGGTTTGATGATCGACTTTCTTTTTTCAAACCAAACCGAATCGAAAACCGAATTTTAATTTGAAAAAAATAATATTCATTATACAATCTATATCTATATATATGTATGATAAAGGAGAATGCAAATTGCCACATGGCACCACAACATTTCATCTAAAAAGATAAATATATATTATTATTTTTAAAATAAAATAAAATAAATGATAAATACAATTCATCATTTTAAAGATAAAACACATATCATTATTTTTAAATTAAAATAAAATAGAAGATAAATAATTTATTTCTTTAAAAATAAAATAAATAATAATTTATTTTGAAAAGGAAAAAAACTCTGTAATATAATACATCACAATTTTAAAGATAAAGTAAATAGTAATTCATTTGAAAAGAAACAAAAACTCTCTGATATATTACATCAGATTTTGAATTAAATTGTGAAATTCACACAGAACACATTCACGCAAGCTCATCGCCTCCATCTCAAAACCTAATGTCGTCTGCCACCTGCCGCCCCGCCTACGCTGCTTCGCCTTTGCCGGACTCGCCGGTACTCGTCTCCTCTCGCCGCCCGCGTATCAGATTCCCCGCCTTCGCCGCTGCTCGTCTTCTCTCGCCTTCGCCGCTCTGCTTTTTTTCAGACCAACAACGGAAGGGGCCTAAACCCTAGCGCCGCCGCCGCCGCCGTAGCCGCACAACACCACCACTGCCATCGCTCGGCCTCGCAAGTCACTCACACTCCCCTCAGTCTCGCTCACTGTCCCTCTCTCGTTCCCGCCGCACAACACCACCACTGCCGCCGTCCCCGCACAACACCACGACGCCACCATCTCTGTAAGCACTAAAACTCTGTAAATTTACTGACTTTATTTCTCTCAGTTGTTTGGTTGTATACACTCTAATAGGAATTTAAGCAAATTTAGTTTGATGGTCAAATTGACTAGGTTATAACCGTAGATGATTTGCTTGTTTTACATATGTGCATAATTACTATTGTGTTTGAAATTTACTGACTTTATTTCTCTCAGTTGTTTGGTTGTATACACTCAAATAGGAATTTAAGCACCTTTCAAGGACGGTGACACGAATTTGAATCAAAATAAGCACTAAAACTATCTTCTTAATTTCTTTATAACCAAAACCCAAATTTTCTAGTGATCTTTAATATACTATATTAATTCTGTTATAAAGTTTCAAATGAAAGTAATAGTGTGCAAGACTCAAAACTAGAATTCAAATACTAATGATCCAATCAGATCGGTTTAGTTTTTAATTTCAAGTTTTATCATAAAAATATGTGTAATATCATACCGGTACCGAACTGATGACTGATGAATGATGACGTTTGGTAGAAGCCATAAAAATCAATATCATACCGGTACCAAATTAACTTTTATCATAAATCATTAGTTTTACGTTAATGATACATGAACCGAATTAACTTATAGCTTTTTAATTGTAGAAGCCATAAAAATCAATATCATACCGGTACCGAACTGATGAATGATGACGTTTGGTCTTTTAGTTCTTAGTCTCAATATATGAATTTCCTTTTTCTTGGTTTCAATTGATCTACTTTAATACCATAGCACACCCAGCCTATCTATCATCATAAAGCTATGAGTTAATTCTGTGCATGTATCATTAACGTAAAACTAATGATTTACATAATCAAATTTCATATTTTGTACCATCCATTTTATTGTACGTTATGTTACACACATTTGATTCAAATATGAATATTAAGTGATCAACATTGAGGGTGATCCATGAAAATACATATGTTTCTTACTCGTGCAAAGGAACTCTTTCTTTACTATTGTTGACTGAGTCTAATTGTTTACTTAATAGTGCACAAATGATGGCCTCTCAGGTTGGTCTTGCATGTTGTATAAAAACTAGTTAATGATGTATAGTTTGGCTAAGCATTTCTGAATGCAGATTATGGACTTTCTTCTCTTTTACTTACTAGGATGATTACCCATATAACTGTCCCCTATCCTCTGATTTTGCTATGAAAACCTGTGTTGGTGGTTGAACGGCCATTTTTAGTTGATTCAAACCTTCATTTATAAAACTTGTTAAAAATATATTTTTGGTGGAAATGCACACAAATATATATATATATATATATATATATATATATATATATATGTATGTATGTATGTATTTATGTATGTATCTATGTATGTATGTGTGTGTGTATGTGTGTATGTGATCTGTTGATTTAATGTTAATGGACAGAGAATCCAATATTAACCACCTTGATTCGGGTAAATGATGGAATTATTACAATGATTTGACCTTGACAGGTTTATGATATGAGATTCGAGTTAAATGAAGTAGAAGCAAGAAGTTAGCATTATCCATCCACAATCTCATTCCTTAATCTGTTGAATGCTCTTATTGATGAGGAAAGGGATGCAACTGATAGAGGGCGTAGGTAACGATTCATGTTCTTGTACGATTCTCAACTTCATCTCTTTTTCTTCATGTATAGCTTTCTCTAAACATAAGCAAAGTTTGGCAGGTTTATAGGCATCTTTCGATTCATATATGATCATGTGTTCGGGCCATTTCCTCAAAGGGCCTATGCAGATCTTTCTGAGAAATGGCAGTTGGGTGTCGCATGTCTCCAACATTTTCAGATGTAAGTTGATGCTGTCTAATATGGGTTGGTTTTGTATTGGCTATACCATTGTTGTCTTTGGGAGGATTTCTTCTCGTGGCCATGTATTTCCAGTTGCTTTTGTTGAGTTTTAGACTTTAGTATTTTTCAATTCAAGAGTTTTGTTGACATTTATGCTTCATTGGCGGCATATATGCAGGATATTGAGTATGTATGACGTAAAAGATGAGGATATTGACATTGTTGGCAGTCAATCTCAGCTTTTAGCATCACAATCAGCCCCACTCCAGATGCAGCTTCCTGTCATAGAGTTGCTCAAAGTAAGCTAATTATTCTCTTAGTTGATGATATTAAAATCACCATGTCAAGTATACTCGTTACTCATTCACTTCTATTTTTTGTGTGTTTTTGTTTTTCTGTAAGTTGAAATAATTTGTATAATACACTTAACACTTCTTTTCTCTTATATATATATGTTTGTGTGTGTGTGTATTCATATATAGAATCAATGGAGAATCAATGTGCATCGGAGAACCCATGAGAACCACAGTGCATCACGTGTAACAGTTGTGCACCACACGGGAGCCACTGTGCATCACTGTTTCAAAGAGAAGCGGGCTTTTCCGAAGAATTACTGCAGCTTTCCCACTCCCTTTGATTATTATATACAAAAAAGATTTCAACTTTACTCTTCTCTTTCTTAGTTTCTATATGTTAAAAGATAAAATAGAATAAGATTTTAGCATTTGGAAAGTAGTCAAATGAGGAAGTAGGTCAACTATCATCATTGGCAGGCATTCATGCAAGTAAGTTTACAATCTAACTCCATGTAAAGTGCTAATTCATTGTTTCGGGAAGTTCAGCTAAAATATGCAACAAATGAAATTATCATTGTTTCGGGAAGTTGAGCTAAAATATGCAACATAAAAGAGTTTTGAGATATGAGCAGGAAAAGAGTTTCGAGAATTTTGATTTGGTCAAGTTTGCTCAATTGGAAAGGCTTGTAGAAGAGCTATGTTTTGGAATTCAGCAATACTTAGGATGAATTTTGTACACGTGTATTAGAAGGTATGAGAACATTTTACTTTATTTATTGAATTATTTTACCTTCGAAGTGCATGTTTCATACAATTTTTGCTTTATAATTTTTTTTCAATCATTTAAATTACCAAACACACTAACAATATTGTGTGTTGGTTTTGTGTGTTTCAGGCTACGTTCTTTTGGAATATGTTAAGTCATGTGTAGAGCTTGCAAAGATGATGAAATGAAGCAACGATTTCATATGATAGAAATTTCAAGTCTAGGATATTAAGAATATACATTTTGGGATTGTAGTCGACTTTTTTTGTGTTGCTTGTACATTTCATTATGGTTATTTTGGTTAGACCTTAATATTGTTGGAATACAATTTGAATAATATGATATTATTTTTATTGTTAATTCATATTATTGAATTTGGTATTATATTACAAATCAATATAGTAATTTATTGTATTTGTATTAAATAAAAAAATAAGAAAAGTGTTGCAATAGATTGATAATGGTGTTGCATTTAGAAAATGACAACATTTGATAAGTAAAGTGTTGGTATAAGTTGGTAACAATAAATTAAAAGTGTTGCTTTAGAGTATAAAAAATGTTACATTTAAAAAGTGTTGCATTTATAAACTAATGGCAACACATTAAAAAGTGTTGCTTTAGAATACAAAAAGTGTTGCATTCAAAAAGTGTTGCATTTATAAAATAATGGCAACACTTTTGAAAAGTGTTGCATTATCTAGTGAAAGTGTCGCTTTAGACCTAAGGCGACGTTGGCTAAGGTGGCACTACATAAAGTGTCGCATTAGGCCTATAGCAACACTTTTAAGGCCTAACACAACACTTTTCTCATGTTGCTTTAGGTTCATTTTGTTGTAGTGATTTGTTCATATATATATATATACACACACACACACACACACAAACATTGAGAAAAGTGTGTTGAGTTTTAAAGTAGCTGTATTCATCCCCCTCTACAGCTTACAAAAGCATACTAGGGAAACCTTTTGGGACCTACACGCCATAGATCCATTGTCATAATAAGAAGAAGAGTTTGCAGCACTGTTGTCCATGGTGGGAAATGGGAAGTTGAGAGAGATCTTGAGTTAACACCCACTCTAAACTGCTCTGATACTAGTTGTAGGTCACTGTAGGTTTCCAAAGTATGTTACTATAGGCTGTAGAGGGGTGGGGGAGAATACAACTAATTCTTTTCAACACACTTTTTCTCAAAGTTTGTATGTATATATTAACAAATGATAATTACAAACAGGTTTAGACTGCGGAATGATACAAACAGAGATGACAGAAACAACAGACTAACAAGTAATCTAAGACTCACTCAGACTAGTTACAATGAGATCACTCACTAAGATGTACTCACTGATTTACAAGACACAGACGGACAACTTTGAAGTAGAACAACTTAGACACACTCTTACTATTCTATTCTCAGTTGAAAGCAGAACTGGTATGCAAGAAAAACACAATTCCTTTTTGCATGTTCTAAGCTTGTGGATGTCTGTCTTGATTATCTCTAATTCCTTAGAAGCTTCTTTTTATACTCACTAAGTGAATCTCAGTGAAACTCTTCATTGGTTGTGGAGATAGTGGAATGTCTTTACAAAAAGACAAGAATACTTTTCTCCACGTCTGACAAAACAAAATTTGTCCATATGTAGTGGAATCTTTGTCTTTTCCTTTTTGTCTCTGTTGTCCACAGCTTTACCATAAAGAGGAATCTTAACTTTAATCCTTTCCTCTTCATGTATAGCTATTGTAATATAAGAAATGGTCTGTCACCCATTTCTAATATCCTTTTTGTCTTCATGCTTCAGAGCAACTTTGGCTGAACTGGCAGCTTCTGATTTTCCACTTTGTCTTGACTTGACATGTGATCTTTACGTTCAAGACTTTGCATGATAACATGCAAAACAAATTCCATAAAGTGTTAAACCTGTGCACAAAGAACATGTTCTGTTCACAAAGAACATATAACACTTTACTTGGGTCAAAACTGTTCAACAGATATGAACAGCTTAGACAGTTTATGTGAAACCTGTCCAACAGTTATGGACAGCTTTGACAATTTGCCAAATTACAATGAATGTAACAGTGTAACCAACTTTTGGCTTATATTGCAAATCACTTATCAGGTTCCAATAAGGCATTAAAGAGCCTTATATTCTCCATTAAAGTGTATCAAACAGGTTTGATTGAAAATTCCCCCCTATGATATAGACAGGTTTGATTGAGGCCTTTTTATGCCTAACAAAATTCTATAAACGCAAACAAACTGATCAAACAATAAACATGTGTCACCCTAAGGAGTTGGAATCTAAAGAGGATTTAGGGTATGTAGGTCCCAGAGTCATGGAAGAGATGATAAAAAAAAGGAGAGTCTTTTATATTATGTGAACACCATGTGTCTGGGATTCTTTATGTCTTATAACAAAACATGAAGTGTTAGCCGAAGAAAAAGCTAAACGAGCATAACTGACCTGTCCGTGCCAAAACCTCGTGAATATATTCCATATACTATTTTAGAAAAACGGTCTTCTAAGATTTCTAATCTGTTTGCTGTTAATGAGAAAATCTGTGACTTTGACTTAGAAGTAAAGGAAGCCAATGATCTGTCTGATTCTGACAGAAATGTTAGCTTAAGAAAAGAAAACGAATTTAATGAAGCAAGGAGACTGTTCTCTATTCGTGAACAAAATTTTAAAGGGTTATACGCCGAAAATAGCAACAACTTTTTACATTTTTACCATTTATAGGAACATTATTTATCTTTTATCATTTATAGCAACAACTTTTGTATTTTTTACCATTTACAGCAACGGGTGACGTATAAACCTATTATAACAGGTCACCTACAACCAAACATCCTCAATCGTAACCAAACACCCTTGATTTTGTTACCAAACACCCCAATTTGTTATCAAAGAATTTTTTTTTGTCACGATAGAAGATGATGAACCTAGATTCATAGGCTCGTTCACACACACACACACACACTCTCTCTCTCTCTCTCTCTCTCTCTCTCTCTCTCTCTCTCTCTCTCTCTCTCTCTCTCGTTACCAAGAAACAACACACACAAGGTTGGAATCAACATAGATATGATTTTTTGTTGTTTAAAAATGTTTGAAACAACATAGTCGGTTTCGTGTCTCCCTATCAATTCAGTTTGTTGTTGTATCCTCATCGTCTCGACCTCCTCCGTCCACTATTGTCTTGTTCTCTCTCTCGTCAGCACCAAACAACACAGCTCTAGGAACCTTTTTACTTTTTATATGTCTTGGTTCATACATGAACAAATCTTGTGAAGTTTTGTAGTAGATCGAGAGAAGATTGGATGTTTGTTGTAAACCGAGAAGGAGATTGAAGGTTTGATATTGGAATGGATTTTTACCTCATGTTCATCTATCATTTGTATAATTTCTTTAAGTTATATGACTTCATATTTCTTTCTTTATAATTTTGAACATTCGTTACATGCTATCAAATTTCTTTGTATTCATATCAATGGATTCAGGATCTCTTAAAGTGTTTGAAATTAAAAATCCAAGTGCTTTTTATGTTCTTGAGTAGTGGCTAAACATTTTGTATATTTTCTTATATTTAGTATATTTTATATGTTCTTGAGTAGTGGATAAAAATTTTCTATATTTTTGCTTTTTTATGTTCTTGAGGCGATAGTGAACGGAGGAGGTCGAGACGATGAGGAGGCAACAACAAACCGAATAGATATGGGGACACGAAACCGACTGTGTTGTTCCAAACTTTTTTGACCAAGAAAAAACCATATATATGTTGATTCGAACCTGGCGTGTGTTGTTTCTTGGTGACGGGAGAGAGAGAGAGAGAGAGAGAGAGAGAGAGAGAGAGAACGAGCCTTTGAATCTAGCTTCATCATCTTCCATCTTGACAAAAAAATTCTTTGATAAATATTTGGGGTGTTTGGGCTTAAAATGGGGTGTTTGATAACAAAATTAAGGGTGTTTGGTTACAGTGGAGGATGTTTGGTTGTAGGTGACTTGCTATAACAGGTTTATAGGTCACTAGTTGCTGTAAATGGTAAAAAACACAAAAGTTGTTGCTATTAATGATAAAAAAATAAATAATGTTGATATAAATGGTAAAAATGTAAAAACTTGTTGCTATTTTCGACATATAACCCAATTTTAAAATAGACGTCGAATCATTTGATAAGGAACGAGATCAGCTCCTAGCGTTAATCAAGAGCTTAGAGTCTCAACTTGTTTCCCAATCAAACATTAAGCCTCTATCTGTTTTCGTCATCAACAATACAACTCCTATAACTCTCCTGGAAAATACTTCTGAGACCAAAGACTCATACTCTACACAACAACAGAGACATAGTTTGGAAATAAAGAAAGGCAAAGAACCAATGATTATCCTCGTTACTGTTCTGAAAGGCAATTCTTCCAAATCTCCGTGTAAAAAGGGCGTCGAAAATTCTAGTTACACATGTAAAAGGCCAAGAAGAATTCTCGAAACCAAAACAAAACAAAACAGTCATTAAGTCTAAGCCTAAATCTACTAAAGCCGATAAGTGTGTCTTCTATTTCATAACATAGAGTAATATCTAATGGCACAAACTCTAAGAGGGCATCTTAACTGAAGGCTGCATGAGCAAAATCCATCGTTTCAAATTCTTTTATTGCTAATGTAATAAAAGATAAAACTGTGGTTGATTTAAACTCTCGTATTGGTTTGTGTGATTGTGATGCTTTGAATAATTGTACTATTTAAAAATATTCATTTAAGCAATTGTTTGATTTATCTCAATCCTAACCGCTTTGTCTATGTCTACATTAATAAGGTTAGAAAGTAATCATTGGACCTTAACATATAAATCTGTATGGATTACTAAGTCGTAGCTCCCTACAAATACATACATTAGGTGTTATCCCACATGAAACTAATGTCAAATCATTTCTTGTCTAGAAGAGATTAACCGACAATGCTAATCAGCCAGGACCCAAATATTGCAACATTTGGGTACAAAGTCCACTTGATTGTCTTGCAAGAATGGATTCTAATCACCTCAGATTAGGACCCTCACTTCATTCGCATGGCTTCTGAACATCCAGTTCAAGACCCGGATCTTAAATCATCACACCCACTAACTGCATTTTTACTTTCAGGAAAATAGTGTGTGGGTGTTAGACTCTTGTTTCTCACGGCACATGACCGGTAGACAAGACCTCCTTTCCAACTTCATATCTTCTAAAGGTGGCTTAGTTAAGTTTCTTAACAATGACGTCGCTCAAATCCGAGGCTACGGAGATCTTGAAATGGACAACCTGAAGATACTCAAGTCTCTTATATCCAAGGTCTTGGTCATTTCAGTATTAACCTACTTTGAGGTAAAGGACTTCAAGTTACCTTCAAAGCAACACGATGCAGCATCCACTCTCCAACTGGAAGAGAAATCCTTGATGGAACCCGGCGCTTCAACCTCTACATGATTGACCTTTCCAAAGTTAAAGTCAACAAGACGATATGCTTGCTCTCTAAAGCTCCATCTCCAACAATCTTGGTTATGGCACAAGAGATTCTTTCACTTAAATTTCAAGAACATAACTAACCTCGCTACAAAACGGCTTGTTCGAGGTTTACTAGATCTAAAGTTCGTCAAAGATCATCTATGTGTTACCTTTGAGAAGAGTAAAATCAAGAAGGCGTCCCACAAACCGAAGCAAGTGTCAAGCACTGCCAAGCCACTTAAGCTGATTCACGTGGATTTTTGTAGATCGATGCGCATCTAGAGTATCAACGCCAAGAAATACGTGTTGGTAATGGCAGATAACTACCCGTCATTTACATGGGTGAAATTTCTACGCATGAAGGACGAGACGCCAGAATTGTTCATTTCTTTTCCGAAAACGACTCCAGTAAATCTTTAGCTCCAAGCACAAGCTATCTACATAGATAACGGTACAAAGTTCGTATACAAGGTGTTGTCCACATTCCTGGATTCTGTCAGAATCACTCACCACCATTTTTTTTCCTCAAGAACTCCACAATAATATTGTGTTATGGAACGACGGAATGACACCCTTGTTGAAGCAACCAAAACAATGCTGACATACTCAAAGTTGCCTCTGCACTTTTGGACTAAAGCTGTAGATACTGCGTGCTACACTCAGAACCACTCCATCATAAACAAACTATTTGGTAAAACAACATACGATATTATTAATAAACGAGCACATAACATAAAATACTTTCGTGTCTTTGGTTGCAGGTGTTTTATTCTCAACTACTAAGATAATCTCGATAAGTTTGACGCTAAAGGTGATGATGTTGTCTTCATCAGATATTCCAAGAACACAGCCTCCTATATGATGTACAACAAACAAACAAGATATGTTAATGAAAGTGTGAACATCACTTTCGATGACTTAGCTGAATCTGACAATATTTCAGAACAACTCAGTGCAGAACCGGCAATTAAACGACCATATGAACCAATTCAGACACGCTCTACATTAGTTGACTCCTTAACGATGGAGCGATAAGAGTTAGATTTACTATTTTAATTTATATATGTCATTCATAAAACTAACTTTGTAACTACATCTAATGCAGATTCCAAGATCGTGAGCCACGACTCATAATCTGAAACTCCAATCCAAACTAAGCCTCCACCCATCTCCACCAAGTCTCAAACTATAGTAATCACGGCAGACACAACTTTAGTCAAGCACCCGGAATCCACTCCTGTTGTTGGATCCTCATCAGAAGCCATATCCTCAGACTCATCACTAGCCAACGATTTTGTAGAAGAACTCATTCCATTAATGGGAAGGTGGACATTATCCCATACTGAATCTTAGATCATTGGGGATAAGACTGCTCCAGTCTGAACTAGACAAGCCACAAATGAGGAATGCATCTACGCAACATTCGTTAGCAAAGATTGAGCCCACGGAACGGATGAGGCACTATGCGATCTAGACTGGGTGATCGAAATGCTTGATAAAATGCACCGGTTCAAACATCTAAAGGTATGGAGGTTAGTCCCACGACCAAAAGAAAGATCAATTATCGGCACTAAATAGATATACAAGAATAATCGAGACGAGAATGAAGTTGTCATCCGAAACAAGGCAAGATTAGTAGCCAAGGAATATTGAAAACAAGAGGGAATCGACTACGGAGAGACGTTCGTCTAGGTAGCCAAACTTGAAGCATCCGCACCTTTCTGGCATACGCTGCTCACAAGGATTTCATTGTCTACCAGATTGATGTAAAGATGACGTTTCTCAATGGAATCCTAATAGAGGTGGTGCACGTGGAACAACCTAAAGGGTTTCTTGATAAGTCTAGTCCCTCACATGTCTGTGTTCTAGATAAAGCCCTATACTGTTCAAAACAAGCACCTCAGGCCTGATATGATAATATAACTGAATTCCTCATCGACTCGGGTTTCTTTAAAGGTATGATTGACACTACTCTGTTCATCAAGCATAAAGGTAAAGACACCCTAATTGTTCAAATTTATGTAGATGACATTATTTTCGGCTCTACTATACCTTTACTTTGTGAAGAATTTTCAAAACTAATGGAATCGAGGTTTGAGATGAGTGATGGGGGAGATGAATTTATTCCTCAGAATACGAGTCAAACAACTTTCTGACAGGATTTTCATAAACCAGTCTAAGTACACCCATGATTTTCTAAAGAGATTTAATATGGAAAATTTCTCATCTATGAAAACTCCTATGTCAATTTCCTCAATGCCTGATGTCGATCCCATGGGAAAGTCCACTGATATCAATGCTTATCGAGGAATGATTGGTTCCCTCATTTATTTAACTGCTAGTATACTGGACATAATGTTTGCTATGTGTCTCTGTGCTCGTTATCAAATGAATCCTAAATAGTCACATTTGGCCGCAGTTAAACATATTTTCTGGTAATTAAAAGGCACACCTCATTTTAGTATCTGGTATCCGAAAGGAACCAGTTTCAAACTATCCGCTTACTCAGATGCAGATGATGCAGGTTATAAGCACAACATGATAAGCACGTCAGGACACATTCAGTTCCTCTGCGACAAACTGCTAAGTTGAGCATCCAAGAAACAATGCAGTGTGTCACTGTCAATCATAGAGACCGAATACGTCACTACTTCAAGCTGCTGCTTGCAAATTCTATGGATGCGCACTCAATTCCGAGACTACGACTATAAACTGAACAAAATTTCTATCTACTGTGACTCAATGCGCACAATCGCCATTACTGGTAACCATGTACAACACTCTCATACTAAACACATGGATATACAATATCATTTTATAAAAGATCATGTTGAAGAAGGTACCATGGAAATACATTTCTACAAAGTTCATCTAATTTTACATAAGTTAGACTTTCTTTACTTAAATGTTACATTATTTCATAATTTATGTGTCGGGTTTATCATTTTCAATTTCAGTCTATGTTTTCGTAATTTATTGTAATTCTATCTACTGCACGGTTCCGAGAAGCATCATAGAATGATCTCTACTTCTGGAATTTTTTTGTGTGTCGTTAACTTCTTCAAGCAAACGAAAATAATCCACAGCCTCGTCAGGAGGACAAAGACGTACGTGGTTTCTATCGACCATTTTTGTCAAAAAATCGGAATCCTCATTGTTCCTGAAGTATTTATACTTGACCAAGAAGCTTCTCGTACTTGATTGTTCGATGAAAGTGGGGGAAAACCAAGCTCCATGGAAAACCCTCTACATTGTTGCACACTTCAATGATTGAACCTTTGTTAAACCTACCGTTGTAGCATTCCTTCAAGTCCTTAGAAATCAGTACCTGCAGCAAACCCCACTAAACAATTCTGAGCTACACGTGCATTACATGCGTATTGATTCGTAAATACACACTTATGTGGTTTGTACACATAAGATACAAAATGTTTCGATAATAACACAACCCATTTTAAGATGTCTGGAAATGATCAACGATGACTGGAGGGTTTATTTTTAATAGAATTATTAAGAAGTTGTTCAAATGTCAAATGATATCTTTATGATTCCATTACAAGGTAAACAAACAAGACATTAGAGGAATAACGAGGCTTTATATTAAACAATAGCAACGTGCTTTTTCATTTGTACAATTTAGTAACTAAAGTTTTTTTCATACCCCATACGCCATTATAATTTGTATTTGTTTCACGTAAGTCAATGGTTAATTGGATGATGAATTTTAAAAGTAAAAATTCATGGTATCCTACATTCATACGTAGCGCCTCAATAAATACATGTCAACTAATTAGATGAAAACATTATTCATACAAGTCGATTATCATTTATGGCTAGTTATTGTTATACGATAATCAGAAGTATTGAACAATCTTAATATTAACTTGATTTGACCATGGTTCATAGTTGCTGTGACAAAAAGCTCAAGAAAACACATATTCATGTAGGAGAAAAACCTCTGGCCACACTAGATGAACTTTAGTTTTCTTTAATTAAAAAGACCACAAAACTTTATCATTATGATTTACTGATTAAATTAACCAAAGCCAAAAACATGATAAATTGGAATCCAAGAGCCAAACTGAATGGTATCGGTTCGGTCAAAATCTGGTTTTTTCCTAGACTTTTGAACGCCCCTAGGTATTACTATGTCATACTCGAATTATGCAATGGCTTGGTTTTACAATGAGTGAGGGGCACTTAGGTGAAAATGGTATGTAGAGCTAAGAGGAAGACACCTTTTTTGCGTACTTCTAAATTGTAATGTATCCTATTCATTTTTCTTTGAACGACAAACCTAGACTACCACCTAATCCTACACATAATCCACACTTATGTGGTTTGTACATGTAAGATACAAAACGTTTCGATATTAACACAACACATTTTTAGATGTATGGAAATGATCAAACATTTCTTGAGGGTTTATTTTTAATGTAATTATTAAGAAGTTGTTCAAAGGTTAAATGAACTCTTTATGATTCCATTATAAGGTAAACAAACAAGACATTAGAGGAATAATGAGGCTTTATATTCAACAATAGCAACATGCTTTTTCATTTGTACATTTTAGTGACTGAACTTTTTTCATACCTCATATGCCATTCTAATTTCTAATTTTTTCAACGTACCCCCGGGGACCTGGGTCGCCTGATCTCCTTCCGCGATCATATGAGTGTCCAAATGGTTATCCAACTCTTCCGAGTGTTTATCCTCTTCCTCCAAGATCGGTAGGATACTTCCTCTTGGGCGTTGTGTGCCCAATTTGCGAGTGTGGTCTACCATGAGGGCCTGTAGTTTCTCAAATTGTGCCTCCACAAAATGACGGTCAATCGCCGGAGGAGACGTCTCTAAGGTTTGCACGACCGGAGATTTCATTACACTAACTGCGGATCCTGCGACCACGGGAGCTGCCTTGCAAAGTTTTCAATACCACTTCTAAACCTTTTTGATTCTTCAACCTAGCTACTCGAAGCTGGGAATGACAAAACTAAGACTAGTCGGTCCCACGGATGACGCCAATCGTTTGTGCGTACACAAGTAATGAGGTTTTTGGGTTTGAGTTGTGCATCCCCGGGTAATTCTTCAGTACTCGGAATGAGAGAAAAACAGTTAAGAACAAGTGTTAGTGACAATGCAGGGGGTACCCTGCATTGACACTCCGATGCCTAAGTTAGCATACATGAAGAGTGAGCAATAGTGGGAAAAAGTAGAAAATTGGGTGTTACCTTGCACGCTAGGTGGGATCAGGTAAATTATACCTTCGTTGCGGTGTGAGGGGCTTGGAATGCATGCAACCTCATTGGCTGCAGTATTGTACCGTAGCCCAGCACCTCTGTCGTCTAACTGGGCAATGAGGATGCGCCCTTATGCACCACCAGCTCCTCCATGTCTGCAAACTCTGGTCATATCAAAACAAAACTTCCTTAGCTCTCCCTTTTTAGTGGTTGACTGTGCCCTTTGAGAAACCAAAATGGGAAAACTGGGAAGCCTGGTCCCTAGGAAAAATAACCTAGACAAGGCCCAATGGAATGAGGCATGGAAGTCGAATCTAAGTGCATAGGTGTGCTCTTTGCCCTTTGGGTCTGGTAGGATCAGTCCAGCTCTGGATCCCTCAGCACCTGACGACCCATCTATGTGCAAGCTCTAGATACCTCTATCTTTCTCGGTGGTCGACATGATATGATCCTAGCTGGTCTCTGCCTGGAAAATCTGCAAGCACCTGCCCTTTGTATGACGCAGAAGGTATGAATTTGATGTTTTGCTCCCCAAACTCTATTAGCCATTCTGCAAGCCTCCCTGAGTTTTCCGACTTAAGAAGTACTGTTCTGATTAGTTGATCTGTATGGACCACTATGAGATATGCCTAAAAATAACGCCTAAGCTTGCGAGCCGCATTAAAAGGGCTAGAAATAGCTTTCCGAGCTGGGCATAATTGAGCTTGGGGCCTTGCAGGGTTCTGCTGACAAAGTTAATTGTTGCTTGCTTCTTCTTCTTTCTCTTGGCCAACAAGACTGCGCTTACAGTTTCTTTGGAGTTCGCGAGGTACATTGTCAATGCCTCGCCTGGAATCGGTGCTGTTACCGACAGGAGCTTCGATCACACCTATTTCTTTCCTGGAACGCTGATTCTGCTTTTCCTGTCCACTAAAAATTACTTTTCACTAGTATCCCCTTAAGGATCCCGAGCACTGTAGGGACCTTTCTGTAGCCTAGGAGAGTAAACGACTCAAAGCTGCTAGTTTGCTGTTAAGACTTTGCACCTTTTTAACCATAGATGGTGATTTTAGATCTGCAATGGCTAGAGCCTTCCTAGGATTCGTTTTAATGACGTCCTTTGTCATGAAGTTTTCTAGAAAATGGTATTCTTCCACCCGAAAAGTACATTTCTTGGGATTCAGCTTCATATTCACCTTTCAAAGTGTATGTAAAGTTTCAACTATGTTCAGCAAAAGTCTCACCTCCGCCTTGCTCTTACTTACCATATCATCCACGTAGGCTTCTGTTAGGCACAAAAAGTCCTCAATCAAACATGCTTATTATAATGGGGGGAGATTTTTTTATCAAACCTGTTTGATACACTTAAAAGGAAAATTTAAGGTTGTTTTTTGATGGCTTATTGAAGACCTAATAAGTGATTTTCAAAATCAACCTAACGCTGTTTACATTGTCACATTCGTTGTAACTTGGCAGATTGTCAAAGCTCTCCATAACTGTTGGACAGGTATGACAGATGCTGTCTAAGCTGCTCATGTCTGTTGAATAGATTTGACCCAAGTTAAGTGTTCTCTTCTTTGTGAACAGGTTTAACACTTTATGGAATTTGTTTCCACGTCCTCATGCAAAGTCTTGAATGTAAAAATCAGTCTAGAACTCAAGACAAAGTGGAAAATTAGAAGCTTCCAGTTCTGCCAAAGCTGCTCTGATGCATCAAGACAAAAAGATATATGAAATGGGTGACAGACCATTTCTTATATCAAAATAGCATTACTTGAAGAGGAAAGGTTTAAAGTTGACATTCCTCTTTAGTGCAAAGCTGTGGACAACAGAGATAAAAATGAAAAGACAAAGATTCTACAGCAAGTGGACATAGCTTGATTTGTAAGACGTGTAGAAAAGCATCCTTGTCTTTTTGCAAAGACATTCCACTTCTCTACAACCAATGAAGAAGCTTCACTGAGATTCACTTAGTGAGTATAAAAGAAGTTTTCAAGGGATTAAAGAAATAAAGAGAGACATCCACAAGTCTAGTACGTGTGTTGCAAAGGAATTGTGTTTTTCATGCATGCAACATCTGCTTTCAACTTAGAATAGAATAGCCAAGTGTGTCTAAGCTTCTCTATCTCAAAGTTGTCTGTCTGTGTCTTGTAAAATCAGTGAGTGAACCTTAGTGAGTGAATTCATCGTAACCAGTCTGAGTGAGTCTTATTAGATTAGTTTATACTCTGTTGAATTTGTAAACTCAGTGTGGTTTATTCCGCAATCCAAACCTTTTTGTAATTATCAATTGTTAATATATACACAAAAACTTTGAGAAAAAGTGTGTTCTAAAGAATTAGTTGTATTCACCCCCCCCCCCCCTCTACAGACCCTAGTAACATACTTGTTAGGCACAAAACGACCTCAATCAAACCTACTCTATATCATAGGGGGAGATTATTATTCAAACCTGTTTGATACACTTAAGGGTATAATTTAAGGTCTGTTAATGCCTTATTGAAACCTGATCATTAATTTGCAATATTAGTCAAAGCTGCTCACCCTATTACAATAGTTGTAACTTAGGCAGATTGCAGAAGCTGTCCTATTCTATTGGACAAGCTGGACATAAACTATCTACGCTGCTCGTGCCTTTTGGGCAGCTTGGACCAAAACTAAGTGTTTTGTTCTTTGTTAACAGAACCTGTTCTTTGTGAACTGGTTATAGACTTTATAGAATTTGTTTCCATGTCATCCTGTATTTTCTTGGACAAAAGATCAGTTTGTAAGTCGATGATAAAGTGGAAACTCAGAAGCTGCTTACACTGCCCAAGCTGTTCTGATACATGAAGACAAAGTGGATACTTGAAAAGGGCGACAAACCATTTCTTATATCAAAATGGCTATACAAGAAGAGAAAAGGATTAAAGTTGACATTCCTCTTTAAGGTAAAGCAATCTGCAATAGAGACAAAAAGGAAAAGACAAAGATTCTGTTACATAGGGACAAATGTTGTTATGTCAGAATGTGCAGAAAAGTATTTTTGTCTTTTTGGAAAGGCACCCGACTACCTCTGCATCCAATGAGGGAGTTTCACCAGTATTCTCTGAGAGAGTATAAAAGGAAGCTTCTAAGGAATGTGAGATAACCAAGAGAGAGATATCCAGAATTTGCAAAGAATTGTGTTTTCATTCATGCAAAGTCTTTTTAGAAAAAAATAGTTGAGTGTGTCCAAGCTGTTCTTGTTCAAGCTGTCTGTCTGTCTTGTAAAATCAATAAGTACATCTTAGTGAATGAATTCATTGTAACTAGTCTGAGTGTGTCTTAGATTAGTTGTCTACCTGTTGTGTTGTCATCTCAGTTTGAACCATTCCGCAGTTCAAACTTGTTTGTAATTAACACTTGTTGATATATACATACAAACATTGAGAAAAGTGTGTTAAACTTGTACATAGTTGTATTCACCCCCTCTATAGCTTACAACAACATACTTAGGAAACCTTTTGGGAGCTACAACTGGTATCTGAGCGAGTTTAGAGTGTGTGTTAACTCTAAGATCCCTTATATCTCCCTATTTTCCATCATGGACAACAGTTCTGCCAACACCTCCTCTTACTATCACAAAGGGTCAATGGAAAAACCACGCAAGTTCAATCATCAAAAATTCTCTAGCTGGAAGTGCAGAATGATGCTCTATTTAGAGAATCTGGATGTACAACTACCAGAAATACTGATGGAAGGTCCCTATGTGCGAACTTCTGTCACTACTATAACTCCTGTTGCTGAAGGAGATGTTCCTGAAATCAGGACCATTGCAAAGGCAAAAGCTCAATGGTCTGATGAAGATAAACGTCAGGTTTCCCTTGATGCAAAGGCCATGAACAACCTTGTCATCTCTTTACCTGATGATGTGTTCAAATAGGTTGAGAAGATGAAGACTGCAAAAGAAATGTGGGATACTCTGTGTAACGTCTATGATGGCCCCACAATCACATTGGATAACAGGATCAATAATCTTGTTAGACAATGTGAACTATTCTTTGCAAATCCAAATGAGACTCTCACTGAAACCTACACCAGGTTTACAGCCTTGATAAATGATCTCAAAGTTGTTGGGATCACTAAACAGAACTTAACTTTGGTGCACAAGTTTCTAGACGATCCAGAGAATAGGTTTCTCTGATACGTATGAAATGAGTAGATTTGGTTAGGCGATCAACAATGGCCCAAATGGAATCATGTTGACGACAAGTTTGGTTTTTCTTGGTTATGAAGTCCATGGTAATATGATCCCACTTCCATTCTGGAATAGGAAGAGGTTGCATACTACCATAAGGTTGTTGGTGTTCATCTTTGACTAGCCAGCTGGTTCTGCACTTTTCCACAAATTATCCAACGTCTCTTTTCCATCTTGGCCACCAGAAATCGGCCTTAAAATCATTGTACATTTTTTGTGCTACCAGGATGAATAGAGAACTTAGATTGGTGAGATTCTTCTAAAATTACTTCTCGCATACCACCAGACTTTGGAACCTATACTCTGTCATACACACATTTCAATCCGGTTTCGTCATCCAGGATTAGTGTTAATTGGATTCTGACGTCTTCGTTCTTAATATTTTCTTCCTTTAACGCCTGCAATTCAGCAGCCCTTACATCATCAATGATTGTTGACGTTAGCATGGTAGAATTTAAGGCATAACAGTACGCCTTGCAATATGCTTTTCTGCTTAGGGCATCAGCCACCACAGTGGCCTTCCCCGGATGGTAAAAGATTTCACAGTCATAGTCCTTGATCAGCTCCAAAGACCTTCGTTGCCTCATATGCAAGTCCTTCTGACTGAATATATTCTTCAAACTCTTGTGGTCAATATAGAGCTGACATTTGGTTGCATATAAGTAGTGCCTCCAAAGTTTCAGAGAGAAAGTCACATCAATTAGGTCTAAATCATGAGTAGAGTATTCTTTTTCGTGTGGTTTGAGTTGTCTAGAAGCATATGCTATGACATTTTGTCTTTGCATCAGTACTGCTCCAAGTCCCATACCTGATCCATCAATATAAACTATGAAATCCTCGTTTCCTTCAGGCAGGGCCAAAACAGGTGCTTCACTTAGTAACTTCCTCAATTTGTCAAAAGTCGTTTGTTGTTCCACTTCAAAAATGAAAGTTGCGTTCTTGCGGGTAAGCTTCGTAAGTGGAATGACAATTTTGGAGAAGTCTTTTATGAATCGGCGGTAGTAACTGGCCAATCCCAAGAAACTGCAGATTTCTGAGGCATTTCGAGGTGATTCCCAGTTCTGTATAGCTTCGATCTTTGCTTGATCAACAGCAATACCAGCATCAGGTATCACGTGCCCTAAGAATTGTATCTAAATTGTACGTTAAGAATGAGCAAATTAACAAAAAGTTTACAAGTGAGTATAGAAATCAAGAAATTTTTTGGAATGTTGAGACGTACCTGCCTCAACCAGAATTCACATTTTGAGAATTTAGCATAGAGTCGCTCTTTGCGCAGAAACTCTAGCAATTCTCGTAAATGTGTTGCATGATATTCCTTGGTCTTTGAGTAGATAAGTCATCAATGAACACGATGATGGATTTGTCGAGCATTGGCGGACAAACTCTATTCATGAGATCCATGAAAGCAGTCGGCGCATTTGTAAGACCAAACGGCATCACTAGAAACTCGTAGTGTCTATAACGAGTTCTGAAAGCCGTTTTTGGAATATCGTCTTTGTAGACTTTGAGCTGATGATTTCCCGATCGTAGATTAATCTTTGAGAAGTAACTAGCGCCTTGTAACTGGTCGAAGAGATCGTCAATTCGGGGCAATGGGTAATTGTTATTGATTGTAACCTTGTTGAGCTCTCGATAGTCGATGCACATAAGCAGTGTGCCATCCTTCTTCTTAATAAACAATACACGAGCACCCCACGGAGAAGAACTTGGGCGAATGAAACCCTTATCTAGCAGCTTCTGTAACTATTTCATCATTTCCTGCATTTCTGCAGGAGCTATTCGATATGGAGCTTTCGCTATAGGAGCAACTCCAAGAATGAGATCAATGCGGAATTCCACTTGACGGTCAGGTGGCAATCCCGAGATATCTTCTGGAAAGACATCTTGAAATTCAGAAACAACCGGAATAGTAGAAGGAAGTTTGTTTTCAACCTTCGAATCAATTGCGTAGGCTAAATAAGCTGAATAACCCTTAGCGACGTGCTTTTGGGCTTTAGCGATTGAAATCAGGCATAAGTTGCCTTTTTGTCTGTCACCATAGATACAAATGTCACGAACCTCAGGGGTAGTAATCTTGATCATTCTCTTTTTGAATACAATTTGAGCCTCATTATGAACAAGCCAGTCCATACCTACTATGACATCGAATTCCCCAAATTCCATGGGAATTAAGTCTAAGTTGAACACTACATCCTCTATAAGTAAAGTGCAATTCCTATATACTTCATCAGCTTTGACTAACATGTTGTTAGCAGTTTCAATGTCAAGTACGAATTGAAAATTTGATGTAGGCATGTTAAGTTGACGTGCGAAAGAAGTGGAGACAAACGAATGATTTACTCCAGAATCAATGAGAATTCGTGCAGGAATTGAATTTACGAGGAACGTACCAGTGACCACCTCCGGGTCATCTTTTGCTTCCTCAGCTGTGATCTAAAAAGCCCTTGTTGGAGCCCTCTGAGTTTGATCCCTGCGAGCAGTGGAAGCTCCAGAAGATCTTGTGGTTGATTGCTGAGCGCTTTGATCTCTTAGGGGTCTTGGGCAGTCCTTGGCAAAGTGGCCAAGTCTATGGCAATTGTAGCACGCATCGCCTTTACGAGGACAATGCTCCCAGTGATGGCCTTTCTGCCTACAGCAGAAATAGTACATATCTTGAGTTTTGCACTCCCCAGAGTGCGCTTTCCTGCACCTCCTGCAGTCTCTCATTCCAGTGTTGGCCGAAAACGCCTTTCCTTTCTTTGGGGATGAAGATGATTGAATGGATTGAGGAGAGGATCCGGATGATCAAGACTCCTGTTTCCTTTTTGGTGGCGACGGTTGAGTCGGTACTGCAGCAGTTTACCCCATGACATACCCAGATAGTAACACAATCTGCTCCACATTACGAGCAGCCTCCAACATACCAGCAAAAGTTGTGTACCGAACGCTGCTCATCGTTTGGCATATTTCATAATCCAAACCGGCTTTGAAACGGCATATCTTTCTTTCCTCCGTATCGACTTGATGTTGTGCAAACAAACTTAATCGGGTGAACTCGATAGCGTATTCGGTGACTGTCTTTGTTCGTTTGGTCAGACTTAAAAATTTTACCTCAAGACGGCGCCTCTCGTCGGCCGGTCAGTATTGCTGAGAGAATACTTCCTTGAACTCACTCCAGGACATGTGCGACACTACCTCCATCAGCACTTTAATCATTGCGTCCCACCATCTGACTGCGTCCCTTGAAAACATCGTCGTGGCAAATCGAACCATGTCCTTTTCAGCGCAGTCGCTGATTCGGAAGGTCCTTTCCGTTGTTGTAATCCATTCCAGCATCGTCACGGCATCTCCAGTCCTACAAAAGTAACAGCTCCGTTACTTCCGAAGTCATTACACCTACACCTCTTCGCCTTGTTTGAAGAACCAGTTTATTCTTGTCTTTCCTCTTGCTCTCCTTGTTGCTGTTGTTCCTTGTTCTTTCTTTCGTCAGCCTTTTGCTTGGCTTCGGCCTCGTCTCTGGCCCTTAATTGATCGGCAAATGATTGAGCCTGCTCAGCCATTCTTTTGGCTTGTAACTCATTATTATGTTCCATTAGAGTTTGCATCATCTGGAACATCTGCTGAGTACTCATTTCGTCCTAATATCTAGAACATATATTTCAGAGTCCTAATGTATACAGTTACCCTTTATTTGTCCCCGTGTGCATGTCAATCCTATCTTAGTTCTAATCATCTCCTAGGAGTCCATTCTAATATCATAACCTAAGTTTGAGTCCAAGTCGTCGCGGACACTTGAAACCTCAAACTAATGCTCTGATACCAAACTGAGAGATCCACATTGTTTAGCAGTATAAATGATAACACTAGGATCAACATACAACCCAATAATTAACATATGATTAAAACTGATAAACTTAAAGCAGTTTTAAGTAGCTCCACAATAAAGCATGAAAATGTATATGACTACAGTGACATAGTCTAACTATTACAACATCATAAATTGTTTTAATAGCATGAAATCCCAGCCCCAAAGCTATATCGTCCATGTACCAACAAGCTTATAAGGACACCGAGATATGAAATGAATTGCCTAGGAGGAAGGTCCAGCTACACCTTTGCCTTTGCCTGAAAACATTGGAAGTCAACAGGTAAGCTAATGCTTAGTGAGATAACAAATTATTCATTCAACATATATTTCTGTACAATTTATTGTGGAAACAAGCAGTGCAAGCCCCATTACAAGTGAAAACCATGCAGTGCAAGCATGGGGTTTGACTGTTCATAATGCTGACCGGGGATGTGCCGAACCTGACCAGGAAAGTGAATGGGACGATCAGTCCCCGATAGTGGCCTGCTGTCAGCCCCAGTCCAGGTCGCACCAGATTATGAAGTAATCATCATGCACTGTAAGCATGAATAAATAGATGCACTTTCAATTGAACGCTGGCTACATGTTGGTCACATGTGAAGTACGAGCGTGCATCATAACAATGAATCATATGTGACTGCCAATTGATGTATATTGAACAACATGAACATGCCCTTGAAAATTGAAAAGTGAATGCAAAGACAATAAATGTTTGAATAATAATCTATTACTCACAGTGGTTTGTACAGAGTAAATTGGCTCTGAATCAAGGTGTGTTAGACAACACCAGAAAGCGAATGTTATATCAATGTAATAGGGTATCAGTATTAGTAACTGCTTAAAAACTAAATTTTGAAACTTAAGTTGAAATGAACAAAAATTCGGACCACATCCGAATTTTGGATGAACCCGAAATTCGGATGGCCCGATGTCCGCCCTTAGAACTTTGTTTGTAATCCCCATCCGAAACTCAGATGATGCAAGATCCGAAATTCGGATGAACTGTTGGTCAGAAATTTGTGTCTATACTTAGAGATTTTCAAATAATTTCCATCCGAGATTGTATGTGGTCCAAACTCGGTTATGACCCGAACTCGGATGGAATCGAATTGTGGCTAGTTCCGAAATTCGGATGTCCCGATTTGTGTTCATCAGATCCGAATTTCTTACTTGCTCTTTTCCACTATTTTCCAGATCTACCTTTTTGGTAATTCATGCATGTTTTGTGACTAAAAACTATTGATATGAACTTATTTGTCCTCTTTTACCACTTCATAACATGAAACATGACATAAATATACCAAAATCAGTCCATTTTTTTAAATGTCGAAGAACACACACTAAAACACACTTAATTTCCAAAATCATACTTATAGTTCGAATCGGAAGCTGAAATTTGGCATACTATTCCCATAACACTCGATTTAAAATTATCCACAATAACAATCAACATGCATTAACATTCTAAACCAGAATCAATGATTCGACTTTTATGAAAATCGAACACAATTTCTTAAATTTCACTAATTTAAGTAAACGTTACCTCAAATCATTTGTTGTATTGATTATAGATCCTACCTAGTAGCTTGAATCCAGATTTTCAGCATTTTAATTTGATGTTTTTGGGTGTTCTTGATCAAAACTCGTGAGTTTTAGAGAGAGAAAGTGAGAGAGACGGTGAGGAGAAGAGAGAGAGTGAGAAATACCAAAATGAACAACTTTGTTCATTTTGTTTGTTTATATTTTGCATTTATTACACTTAACACCCTTCAACTTCTAAATTTTTCTCTGTTGCACTATTTTAAGTGTCTATGTCGATACCTTGTTATGCTTGCTGAAAAAAACAACGATGAGGATTTCTCCTCATTTTTTTCACATTTAAAATTGCTTACGAAATTTGCTTAAACCGAAATAATAATCCATTAATACAAACACTTGAGTTATTAATTGTAAATTACAAGTGCTTAAAATTAGGGATGTTAAATAAGGCCTGCTGACACTGCTAGCTCCAACATTGGAACAACCAGCAGTCTTCGAATTAACATTGTCATTGAGGAGAGTATCTCAGCTGATACAGTCCAAATTTGGAATATTAGCGTAGATCTTGGTGCTCCATCAACAAATGTTAATGAAGAATGAGAACTCATCCTTATGATAAGTTCCCCTAAAAACTAATATTTTCCCATGACACTCTGCAGGTTAAACAACCAAGCCAAGTTTGGTACTTGCACAGCGGTTGCTCGGGCCACATGACAGGTTGTAAAGATTGCTGAGTGATATCAAGCCTGAAAAAGGCCCAAAGGTCACCTTTGGTGACAATGTCCTGGGATCCATAGAAGGATATGGAACTCTTCAAGCTGGTGCTGCAATATTCAACGGAGTACCCTATGTGTCTGGGCTAAAACATAACCATGTTAGCATTAGTCAACTTTGTGATGCTGGCTACAAGGTTAATTTTGACATGGGATACATACTAGATCCCCAAGGCAAAGTTGTTCTATATGCACAAAGAAAGAAAGGTGTATATGTTATAGATATGAACTCTGCTGATCCAACAACTGAAACATGTTTCATCTCAAGTAGCAATGCAGACCTCAACTGGTTTTGGCACAAAAGGTTATCACACCTGAACATCAAGAACATTAACAAACTCTATAAGAAAGAGTTGGTAACATGTTTGACTTCTATAACTTTTGTTAAGGATAAACTCAGCACAACTTGAGAGAAGGGTAAGCAAAGAAAAACATATGTTAAGACTAAGCATAATTTCTCTATTGATACACCTCTCTTCTTAATCCACATGGACTTGTTTGGACCAGTTAATGTCTCAAGTCTAGGAGGCAGAAGATACACCTTAGTAATGTTTGATGAGTTCTCCAGGTATACATGGGTGATCTTCCTAAAGAACAAAGGAGAGGCTTCGAGAGAAATTATTGGATTTATCAAAAAGATGGATGTTCTGAACTCTGCCCAAGTCAAGCAGCTTAGAAGTGATCATGGTACTGAATTCAAGAACAGTACACTTGTCGACTTCTGTGAAGAAAGAGAAATTTCTCAAAACTTTTCATCTGTAAGAACTCCACAACAAAATGGAGTTGCTGAAAGGTGTAGGTCCCAAAAGGTTTCCCTAGAGTATTGTTCTAAGCTGTAGAGGGGAAGGGGGTGAATACAACAAATTAAAATTCAACACTATTTTCTCAATGTTTGTGTATACTATTAACAAGTGTTAATTACAAACAAGCTTGACTTGGGAAAGGTTCAAGCTGAGATAACAGATACAACAGATGTTCAACTGATCTAATACACACTCAGACTAGATACAATGAATACACTCACTTAGATGAACACACTTATTTTACAAGACACATATGGAAAGCTTGAATAGGAGCAGCTTAGACACACGTTACTGTTCTATTCAAGCAGACTTAAATGCATTGAATAACACACTTCAATGCACGATATGATTTTCTCACTCTTGGTTATTCTCACAATCCTTAGAAGCTTCCTTTTATACTCTCACTGAGAATCTCAATGAAGCTTCTTCATTGGACGATGAGATAGTGGGATGTCTTTCCAAAAAGACAAAACAACTTTTCTGCACATTCTGCAAAGCGGACTTGTCTTCATGTGGCATAATCTTTGTCTTTTTCTTTTTGTCTTTGTTGCATAAGCCTTTAAGCAAAAGAGGAATGTCAACTTTGCATATTTCTTCTTTTGTTAACGCCATTTCGATATAAGAAACGGTTTGTCACCCATTTCAAATATCTTTTTGTCTTCATGTAACAGAACAGCATAGGTAGGCTTTTGCAGTTTCTGTTTTCCACTTTGTCTTCGACTTGTAAACTGATCTTGTAGCCAAAAACAATATATGAGGACTTGGAAACATATTCCATAAAGTGTTTAGCCTGTTCACAAAGAACAGGTTTTGTTCACAAAGAACAGACCACTTAGAATCTGTCCAAGCTGCTCAACAGAACAGAGCAGCGCAGACAGTTTATGTCCAGCCTGTTCAGCAGACAGGACAGCTTGAACAATATGCCTTTGTTGCAACGAATGCAACTGGGTAAACTGCTTTGACTTATATTGCAAATCACTTTTCAGGTTTCAATAAGGCATATAAAGGCCTTAAATTATACCTTCAAGTGCATCAAACATGTTTAATTAAAAATCTCCCCCTAAGATGTAGAGCAGGTTTGACTGAGGCCTTTTTGTGCCTAAAAATCTCCCCTTGTTTGCAATAATCAGTCTAAACTGATTTTATCAACAATCACTATATATTTTTACAAAACATTTTGCTGAAATGAAATTACGACATCAAAGTAAAGTAAAAGATCAGTTTATAGATATACTGATTTTTGATTACATAAACAACACATGTTTTTACAAAAGTACAACTGATGTACTAGTGTATATTACAACTGATGTAAAAATAAAAGTTACAACTGATGTAACAAAGTACCACTAATGTACATAGAAATTCAATAATTTGGACTGTTGATGATGGTAGCAAATAATGGCAAGCCTGTCCAACAGATGGACAACTTCCATTCTTCACCTACTTAGATAGTAGATGGACCTCAGGACAGTGGTGGTACTACTTCTTCGAACAACTCTTCAAGCTGCTCTCTGGTTTCATCCAATTCCTTTATTTCAACTCCAAGAAACAGAAAACTGGGATGTTGAAGCTCCCCTCTTTCATAGAAGCCTTTGAGCTGGTCCCAGATGGCTGCTCTCCACTTTATGGATTGCCTGAATGAGTTTGCAAGTCTGAATACAACAAGCTCTTTGAGACCCACTTTGTGCAGGTCTGATGCTCTTTGGAAGCACTTCTTCTTTGTCAGGGGATCTACAAAAAATACCCCCAGCTCAGGTTCTTCAATCAGCTTGCCATCCTCAAATTCCACTCCTTTAGGCAGGCTGTGGTCTACTCCTTTGATTTCTAATGCAACATCACCTTGGTCAGTCATGATCATGAGTTCCTCCAGCTCTTTATCCAATCTGTTTCTCTTGGCCTTTATTTTGGGGGTAGATACTGAGATACCCTTACTTTGCTCTTCTGAAATCAGGCCAAGATCTCTCGCTCTTTCCATCAACTTTTTGACATATGCCCTGATAGTCTTAACTGTTTCAGACTTAGACTGGCTCAGGGCAACTGCCAACTCTACACATTCTCTGTATCCCATCTGAGCAACCTCAGTGTAATCATATGCTTCCAGTTCTGCGCCTGTAGCACCCATTCTGGTTATATGTAGTTTCCACTGTTTGCCTTTTCTTGAGATGGGGACAACTTCGACAATAGATTCCTTAGCAAGTCTTCTATCAGTAACATCAAAGAACTTTTTTCTTTCCAAGTTGTCAAAGTGGATTTGGGCTCTTGCAGAGGATGCTTGCTTGGACTTGGTCACTGTGACCGGAGTATCCTGTTCCCTATCATCTTCCATTTCAACCGCTGACTCCTTAGCATCTTCAAGCAATTTTCTTTGCACATCCAAAGAAGGCATTTTAATTTTGCTTGCCTCTTTGAATGCAAAGGATCTGGCAACTTTGGCTGAGGCTTCTTCTTTTCTTAGTTTTTCCAGGGCTTGGAGCTGTTCATCTCTGTACTCATATTATTTTTCCATAGGAATACCCATTTCCTTATCCCTTGCCTTGTCAAACTTTAGTTGTGCTGCTCTTTGGTGCTCAGGGTCTACAACTGCTTTCCTCTTTCTTTGGCTGTTATAGTTTGAACAGCTTCAGGAAGCTCTTCCTCTTCTTCTTCTTCTTGTTCAAGAATCAGATGCATCCTTCTGCTTGGCATGTCCATAGGAATGGATTCCTCCCCCTTAGTTTGTGCAGGGTTTGGAGATCCAGCCTGAGTAGGCTGAGCAGTTTGAGTGTGTTGGAAGACATCTTCAGTTGGACCTGTTTGTGATGCACCTGCTGCTTGACCAACGGATACTGATTTTTACTTAGAAGGAGAAGAGGTATTCTCCCCCTTAGATTTAGTCTTTGCGGCAGACAACTTCTCCCCCTTTGAAGGAGATAGATAAGAACCTTCAACAACTGGCCTGCTTGGAGTAACAAATTCAGCAGGCTTAGCAGCAGTTTTGGCAGCAGGCTTGGGGCCAATCAAGCTATGCACTAAGAAAGCCAGATTGTCCTTAACCTCTGCAAGCTGGGTAAGACAGGTCTGATGAGAAGAGCATTAGGAATCAGCAATTAAGGATAACAAGATTTTCTCTGTCAGAGCTGTGAAAAGCAAACTTTGAAGCTGTGCAAGTTGTAATTCAAGAGAGTCTTGGACATCATCAAGGTTTGCTGACACAGAATCGGACAGAGAAACAATGAGAGAGTATATGCTGGCCAGGGTAGTAGGAAGGGTAGTAGTGAAAGTGGTGATGAGAGTGGACAGCTGTCGGGATATGGCTATGTAAGGTCTACGACTGCAAGATCTATCTAGACACGGATCCGTGAACGAGTGCGGAATCCTCGTTGACGGTTAGACGGACAACTCTCAACCAACGGAACACGGAGACTATTAGACGCTGAACGAACGACACACGAACGATCCTACGAACTAATTCTCTCCGAAACGGCACTCACCTAGCTGATAAACTCGACATCGCCTTTTGCTTAATTCCTCACGAATTCTGCTAAAAGTCTCCTAATGATTCGAGTCTATCCCTAATTATAGACCCTGATTCGAGTCTGATGTGGGCCAAACTCGAATCTGACCCAAGGCCCATTCGAGTCTGTCCACAATTACACTCTCGAATCTAGCCCATTCGAATCTAAGGATACATTCGAATCTATCACAGATTCGAATGTCTTCCTTTACCTATTCGAATCTAGCCAATACACTTAAACACTTAAGTGATGAAACTTATGTTTTACTTATGCTTGAGTTAATCTTTGACCTTTATGTTTGAACTTCTTGTAATATGTTACATCAAGTTCAAACACACAATCAATAACAGTCAAGCACATATAAACATATCTAAGACATACTTGCTAAAATCACTATGCAGAATCACTTAGACTGCTATCGTCACACAGGATGTACCAACAGACTCCCCCTTGACGATAGCTTCTAATAATTCACACATTTGACTTAAAAACTTTGTTTATTTATTGATTCAAAATACTACAAGCATACAAACCTTTCTCGACACATACCTTGACTACATTTTCATACTTATTAGCTTCACCGTCCATATGTGTATCACTTGAGATCTTACAGGCATGCAAAATGTGAAGATCATCTTTGGAGAGGTTTACCAGGTGAAGAGGGTCGTAGACTCTAAGAATAACATTTTCTTCTAAGTCTTCCATGACCGCTTCCCCAGTCTCCGTGTCAGCATACCACCACTTCAGATTCTTCAGAATATTTTGTGGCATCGGCTTGAGAGGAACCTTCCTAAGACATCTAGCCGGCTTATAGTGAATCCTCATCCAAGGTCGTCCAGTTAGAGGATCAATACGTGACGGATCCTCTACTCTTCTCCCGACCCTTGGATTCAAACGCTCGAATTTCCTTGATCTCCCCACCTTTCTTATGATTCTTTCAATTACGCTCGCATAGGGATCATTGCCAATGTTTATCAAATCTTTCCATGCTAGCGCAGTGATTTCGATCTTTGGCAGGGAGTTGAATGCTTTTAATGTTCGCCTCATGTACTGAAGCCCGTCTTTCCTTTTAATTACAAATAGCTGCAGATCTCTATCAAAGAACCAGCTTAAAATTCGCTCAGACAGCTTCCCAGTACCTGGCACTCTCATTGTCTTTTTAATCGCTACTTCCTTCTCTTCAGCCCTGAACCATAGTTTTCGTTTTTCTTCATTAGTTAGCTCTCTTGCAGGTTCTTCTGTCGATGGCTGAGGATTCAATGCAGCATTTACTATATCTACATTGACAATTCTATTTCCATCAATCATGTAGGTATCGGTAATAGGATTCTGCTGCACAACTATCTCATCAGCTTCATCATCCTCATCAGCGACTACCTCATCATCTGACTGCCAGTCCACTACCTCTTCTGGTATAAACTTGCCTTCCTCCAGCTCTTCATCTTCATTATCAAAACCTACATCCAGAGGATCATCATCGAGATCCATGAGCGCGTCAATCATCTCACTGATTTCAAAGTCCGTAGGTTGTTTAGATGAACTAGCCTCACCCATTTCTCCTTCGCCTTGACTAGGCTCCCCCTGAATTTGTGTAGCTTGAGCTGCAGGAAAATCTACAGACTCATTCTCTTTATTTGCACCGGGATCATTGCCTTCGTTATCATCTCTTCGCTGTACCTCCTGATCCTTACAACTTGTCTCCCCCTGAGTTTGTAGATTTTTCATCAGTTGCTCAAGGAGGGACCTCATTGATCTGATTTCTGAAGACTGATCAGCAATAAACGATTTTAGCTCTGTGTTTTCGTCTCTTACAGTCTCCACAATCTTTCTTAATTCTGCATTCTCCTTGTCAAGATTAGAGTTATGCTCCTGGAGCTCACCGACAGCTTTTGTAAGGGATATGATTTGAACATGCTGAAAGTCAACACGTCCTTTGAGTTGCATGAATATTTGATTTTCAGTATATGCAGCTGACGTAGATGGAATGGACTGAATGGGAGATGGGATGAATGGTGGTGGAATGTATGGTTCATGATGCTGAGGTGGCGGTGATGGTGGAGCTGTGGCTTGTGGTTGGGTTTGGGTTTGAGGCTGAGGTTGTGCATCGGACTCTGATGATGTCCCCTGCATGAATCTGTGACGTTTGGCCCTTTGCCTTACCAACGGAGCAACCTCCTCTTCTTCAAAATCTGAATCCTCAGATTCCCTGTCCACTCGCCTCCTCGAACCTCCTTCATTCACAATCAACCTCGATCCATAGGTTCCAATTTGAATTTCGGGATCTGCAGCTGCTGGTTCAGGAACTTCCTCTGATTCTGATTCGGATTCTAAAGATGTTAAGCCTTCATCTGCCCTTTCTGGCTCATATTCCTCTACATCCCGAAATACATCATCTTCATCTTCTGGGGGACTAAGCAGCTCACCCACTAATGCTGCTGCAACATCTTCATTGGCATGGGGACCAGATGCCCATATTTCCTCCAGTGTTTGAGCAATCTGCTCGGATTCGGGAACTGCACTTGAAGGCCCTGCTTCCTGTGCTTGGGGCTGTTCGCTCGTAGAAGGCCTGGACGCCTGGATTTGACTCGCGGCTGGTCTCTGTCGGCGTCTTGGATCACGCGGCTGAGCACGCGGCTGTTGTTGTTGTTGACGTTGCTGTTGTTGTTGCTGTGGTTGAATCTCAACGACCCCTGCCCAGTTGGCATCTCCCGGGGCGTGAAACTCCCTATCCACAATCGCTCCAAACAATGGACGCGCCACCGGAACAGCTAATCTTCCTCGATGTGAGGAACAGTCAGCAAAAATGCGTTTGTCCATAACATTAACGCTCAGAGAGTCATCTGACTGTGGCAAATTTGGCAAGAAGTGCCTTATCAACATCATGACGAATCTTGGATACAGCAGAAACCTTTCTCTTTCAGGAGCCGTAAGCTGATGGACGAACTCCGAGAAGAACATTTGTGAGAAGTTGAACTTCCGATTATACACCAGTGCAATAACCCCAGATTGGATCTTTGACACTATGTAGTCAAATCCAGCCTTCTTCGGCGCAAAGCAAACCATGAAAACGTGCACCAAGAATCTCCACTGCCCTATCAGGCCACTCTTCATATATGATGACTTCGCAACATCCAAACTATATCCCATCCTCAGAAACGCGGGCTGCCTAATGCTTAACGGGAAGTCAATAGGCCCGTCCTCCTGTTCCTGTGATCCCAACTGCAGAACCTGTCGCAACATATCTGCAGAGAAGACTAGCGGCTGTCCAGCAATTCTGGTTCTTAGAACTGTCGGGGTGACAGTACAATCAACCTGTAAATGGTCATAAAACTGCCGTACATACGAAATGACTATTGGAATGTTATGATACAACGCATAGCTAATCCTAGATTCAGCTAGGAAATCCAAAACTTGGCGAAAGCCCTGCGCCTCAGGGATATTATTATCAGGATTAAGGACCATATTATGCTTTGGGATAAAAGCTCGAGCCGCCATATCTGCACAATAAACAAAATTGTTAGACTCATTAAAAATCAATAAACTTGTTTAAATTCAAATTTGTTTTATTTTGTACTTGATTAAATACAAAATCTAACACAATTAAATTTCCACAAGTTTAATAAAATTTAAATTTAACAAAGTAAATAACGTACAGATTCGAAAGTAACAGATTCGAAGTGTCCATATTCGAGTGTAATGGACAGATTCGAAAAGTCCCTATTCGAGTCTAATGGACAGATTCGAATATCATGGTCATCTCGAATCTATTGACAGATTCGAGAAACTCATGAACAGATTCGAAATCCAAGCATAGACTCGAAACCCCGTCGGCCCAATTTTTTAACAAAAACCCAAGATTTTAACCATTTTGAACTTGGTAAATCACATACATTAGTTCAACTAGGTTCTAATCATCGATTTATGCTTTTAATTTGATATTTTATAGGTCCAAACTTAGTTATTTAGCAAAAACCCTATTTTGACCCATAAAACTTCAAAATTTGATGTTTTAGCCTTAACTTGTGTATAAAACTACATAAATCTTGTACAATCAAGTTGATTATACCTAGATGCAAGAGTAGAATCGAACACACAGTCTTCAAACTCGACAAATTGTCGTTTAGAAGGATTACGATAGACTCGAGAAAATAGATTCGAGATCGCCTTGACAGATTCGATAGTATAGATTCGAAAACAGATGGAGTTAATGACCTTTACTGTTAACCTATTTATACCACCAACCCTCGAGTCTAAGCATAGATTCGAATCTACTGACAGATTCGAATTACTCCTTATTCGAGTCTGTCTTAGATTCGAAACCACCAACACTTAGAAAAATTTCGAAAATTTTGAAATAATTTCAACTTTTCCAACTTTTTTCTACGGTATTGTGTAACCAGATAAACTATGCCAATTCTTTTACCCTAAGCTCAAGATAGTTCACGCATTGTTTATTTTATCCAACTTTGAATGCACCCTTGGTAACTTTTGACCTTTTCCCTAAGTAAAAATTAAACTAAACTAAAATAAAGTAAAATTAAAATAAAATAAACTGAGGTAAAAAGAAAATAAAATAAAATAAAATAAAATTTTGACCAAATATTTAATCTAGACTTAAGAAAATTTACAATCTAAGCTAAATACTTAACAACATATTTTTGATGAGTATAGTCTAAGAAAGGTTCAATCAGATAGCGATGTCTGATACTAACTTTCAGTACTTAAACTTTCACACTTAGGAATTTTTGATTCCTATGATTGTTTGTTGTGACATACCTATTTAGCCGATTGTTGGTATTTTACCCCGTTAAACATTCTACATTTCGGAATATCCCTTGGCCTTTTTATTTATCAGGAAATTATCTTACGTGACTCAGACATAGACATACTTTTATGATCAAGGCACACAGACAAAGATTCTAACTTGTTGGTATTTGCAAACTTTCTTTAAAAGAC
>JAANYP010005636.1:0-12641 GCA_020465985.1 Centrapalus pauciflorus
TTCCCTCAGCATCAAGTTCTGGATCAACTGCAGGAGGAAATTCAACAGCTTCCCATATGGCATAATCAATGAATTGAATATGCTGTTGAATCCTGAGTTTCCACATCTCAAACTCAGTGGGCTTGAGCATAGGCACTTTGAGTCCTTGCCCAGATCCACTGCTGCTATTTTCAAATTCCATTGAAAAAGATTAAAAATTTGAAAGAAAGTTTTTGACTTTGAAAAACAAAGAACAACTTGGTTTGAAAAACCTGATTTGAATAACCTGGTTTGACAAACCTGTCTCTGATACCACTTGTCAGGATCTGAAAATTATGCAAATTATGAATAACCAAGATTAACTGATTTGAATTTATCAGAGTATAAATCAATAATCTTGCTTTGAATCAAAGTTTAATTAAGAAGTTTGCGGAATAACACTTAATTATTTTAACAAAAACTTTCAGAAACAATTAAGCTTAAAACATAAGAAGTAAACAAGACTGTTTGTATTGCTGAATTCAATGATTACAATCACCTCTAATCTGTTTTGATTAGACGAAGAACACAGACTGTTCTTAGGGTTTTACAACCTTAGAGGCTTAAGAAAACTTAACAATAAAGCAATTACAGACTCAAAATATGCAGAAAACTTCTCTCCTTCTATATGTAACTTCTATACAATATTCTGTCTATTTATATTTCTTTATGGACGTGTTTCCTTGAAGGACTATGACTTCTCTGATAGTAGATATGCTTGAATCTTCGTGTAGATATCTTTCCTGAAAATCAGCACATTTTGTTTATGAAACTGTTGAGCAGCTTGAATGACTTGACAGCATGAACTGAGCAGCTTGAGTTGTTTTGCTCTGGCAGCTTGAACTTTTACACTGGCAGCTCGAGTTTCTTCAACTAGCAGCATGAACTTTGTACTTACATGAAAAATCTACTAACAGTCTGAGAAGTCTAAACTAAGAGCTTGAGTATACTTAAACTATTTCCCAACACAAAACAGTAAAAAAAATGAATTTTTAACAGAGTCGGGCGCAAGGGGGGCGCAGGCCTGCGCTGGCCCTGCGTCCCATCGACTTAAAATCCAGATTTGAGCCCCATTTCACCATTTTCACAACCCTAGAACAATAGGCTACGCTTGGGTGTGCGGCTCTCTCCCAAAAACATCACTTTTGTGCCCAAAATTTGCAAATTTAAGCTTCAAAACACCTACATTTTCACAAATATCAAAGATCTAGGCTAGAAACCACCTCTTTGTGGGTAGTTTCTTCCATTTTAAAGATTTTTGGGTAGAGAAAGTGGTGAATAAAAAAAGCTGGATTTGTACCTAGTTAAGCTTCCAATCACCAAGGTTAGTGTTTTTATTGAGTTATTGCAACTTATTTCATACTTTTTTAAGCAAAAATGAAAGCTTGAGCTTCATGGTCATCCATGGAGTTTTCATGGTGATTTTGACTTTTTAGAGTCAAAGTATGTGAAATTGCATGAATTTGATGATAACCTTGATATATGTTTTATGAGATATGTGTTTATTTGTTAAGTTTGTTAATCTGCCATGGTTAATTTCTAGAGATTAATTTGAAGTTATAAAGTTGGTTGCCTAAATGTGCATATATTATTAAAATTATAAAACTTGGGTGATTAGCTTAAAAATTAATTTTATGTGCTAAATGGTTTTTATTGAAAACATGATATGTGTTTAGTGCTTAAAATAATGGCAAATCATAGACTACATATATATGATGCAAAATGTGAGCGTAAAAGAGTATATATATATATATATATATATATAGTTGCATCTTTTAAGTAAGCGTAATTGTGCAATTTGCAATTATAGGTTACATTATTTAATTTGTCTCATACATATTGTGGTTGGTTGGCACAAATTGTAGATGTCGATGAGAACGAGATTGCAAACTCAAAATGTTAATGTCCCGATAGATTGGTCCCCAAATCTCCTATTATCACAACACTCCAAACACATTAGAGCACACTTGTTTTTATATAAGAAATATTCAAATAAAGTGTTCACTGAAAAGAGAGTTAAGATGAGTGATTTTGATGATTACGGGATCCCATACCTTTTTGACTATTTGGGTTGGGAAAGTGTGTTAGATATGGGCGGCAATGATATTTATCAGTCTGATGTAGTTGAGTGGATGTCTACCCTAAGGAGGGAGACGGGTCGTTCAGCAAACGACTTTAGGTTGATAGGTACCGTCCATGGTAGGGACGTGGCGATAGATGCACAAATCCTTCGCCAATTATTTAATTTAGATACTGGGGTAGGCTACGAAGGGTCTAACCAGAAGGGGTACGAGTATAGGAATGAGGCCCAATTGGTCTTCACTGATATGACTTAGTCAGGGGAGTGGACAGAGCAGGTTGATAGAGTTTTTATCCCATCCATTTTGGAGTCCGAGTCCTCCACTTCCTACAACCGAAAGGCTTTATCTCTGAGGTCTAAGGTGCTTCACAAGATTCTTGTGAATAACATCTTACCTCGCGATAGTGTTAGACGAAAGTCAGGCATAGGGATATCACAGTCCTTCACGCCCTTCTTAAGGGTAGGCCTAGACTGTCCTTTGCGTGGACAATTATGAATGATATATGGGCTATGTACGACATGAGAGAGAGGACGATCATCCCCCATGCTTGGTTGATCTCCAAGTTCCTTGAGAGGGAAGACTCACTTTCGCCCAATTCCCTGCTATCCCCCATTTTGGCGACGTTCATTACGGCCGCCATGTTCCCTACCTTGATTTTTAGGGAAGTTGACGAAGGGTTCGAGATATTCGACAAAGAGACAAATCAGTCGTATATCGAGGACTATACTAAGGATGAGAGCAGAGAGAGAGAGGAGAAGGCCGCCAATGAGGCGGGAGTTTGGCATGCTGAGCCGAACCTAGGTGCGTCTACCTCGCGCAGTCGAGGTAATGACAGTTTTGATTTTGACCGCATGATGATGCGGATAGAGGATATAGTCGTGGCTCAGGGTGAGTTCCGAGAGGATGTGACCCAGAGGATAGATGAAAGAGCGCTGGCATACCAAAATGCCTACTACCAACACCATGACTGGGCATATTGGGAGGGAGTCCGACATCACGAGGACTCCGTAGCCGGTATGTCATATCAGTCTTATGAGGATTATACGATGCCCGACTACCAAGCCTAGAACCCGGCCGTGGATACTTATCAGCGCTATCCGGTGCATGGCAGGCAGGACCTCTCAGACCCAATGCCTCCTCACTTGGTTCCGCCGACTACACAGTTCACCCATGGCCAGAACCCGTTACCGACTTCTTCAACAACGTCTTCGGTCCTCCTCCTCCGCCTCCTCCATTTGAATGATCGGGTACTATCCTTCCTTATTCTCTACTTTTTTGTTTTTTATTTTATTTTATTTTAGTTTGTTATGCATTTAATTTCTCTATCGTAATTTCATTTATTTTTATTTCTTAGTCAAGTCCTATTTGGAGTTTATAATGATTATATAGTCTGTCATGTCTTTCCCAATTGAGTCTTGTTTTCCGATCAGGGCGTGGAACATGATGATACTTAGAAAATACATGTGCGAGGGAATGGGCTAGTGTTGTCAGGATATTTTATAATTAAGAAAAGAGTTGAAATAATAATTAAAACTTTTGCCATGTAAAATGAATTCAAGTACGTTAAAATTTATTTGGGCTTAAATATAAGTAATGTGTCAAAAGATTTCGGAAACTCATGCAATAAGGGGGAGAACTTAATCATGATTTAGCCTCAAAAGTAAGTTAATTGTAGCTTAGATGGTTCGGGAAACTAAGTCCGTATGGGTACCACTCATGCCTAATCCCCTAAAACAATATGGTTTGGGAGCGGTTGACCGAAATCTCGTTACATGGACCATCTAGCTAATATAGTGAAAAGAAAATAGATAGAAGCATGGTGTTAAAAAGAAAAATTGTCGTAAACATGCAAAGAGGAAAAACATGGTCGGAAGACCCACATGTTTTAAGTATCCTAACCTTGAGCTAAAAGGGTATTCTCAAAAGTGAGATACATTATATAAATTCTAAGAGAAGTATATTTTAACTGAAAACATCTTCAATTTACATGGTAAGAATTTTAATGCATTAATACGAAGGCTAGCTTGACATAAAATTCCTAGACTCACTGCCAATACATGCTCGTTACTTAGTTAGTTCTGATTCCAAAAGCTTGTTCGAGGACGACCAAGAGTTAAGTTGGGGAGATTTGATAAGTCTATAATTTATATGGTTTCTGAGTCATATTATGATCATTTTAATCACCGATACTTTGTAAAATCCATATTATTACTCCAAGTTTGTATTTCAGAGCCAATATATAAAAAGAAGCAATCCGAGAGATTTCAGAGCAAACCGGGTTGAGGGGGGCGCAGGCCTGCGCCACCCTCCGCTCCACATAGCGCCCAAACTGTCTAGATACGTTCCAGCACACGCCAGCTAAACCCTAGCCACATTCGAGCGCAGGGGGGGCGCATGCATGCGCCTTGCCTGCGCTAGTGCGGCGCAAAAACATGTTTTACAGCCTCTGGAACCCTAATCGCGACCTCCCTATAAATACAAGGCCAAGGGGCAGCTTTGGAGAGAGTCCCGACGTGTGTGAAAGTGTGCCGAAGCCCTGCTGGAGTGGATCTACGATACGAGAATGAAGACGGTGGTTCACAAGCTACCAAATGGCTCAGATCTGTGATTGTGACGAGCATACGATGAACGGCTAATCCCATTAGCCGTTTGCGGAGGATCTACGGCTCAGTTTACTCTTCTTTAATTTCTTATGTTTTGATGTATTCTTATTAAGCGAGGTTTATTATGTGTTTGCAAATTATAAACATTTGGTTATGATTATGATTATGTGTTGCGATTGATAAAAGCTAGATAGTTTATCGTGGTGTTATTATTCGTGTCGAGTCCATTAGCTTAGGGATTAAGACGAGTATTAATGTTGCATGAAATTATAGTGAGTAATACTTATGTCTCGGTGATTCCGTGAATGGTTATTCGTCTCTTGATTGTTTATCTTCTTCGTTAGTTACTTCGTTCTTAATTTTAGTTACAAAGCAATAGCAAACCATTACTCTAATCAAATCATTCAAATCCACAAATTCACAATTTAAATGCTTTCAATAAACTTGTAAGGCTAATAACCTAATCTTGATTACGACCACACTCTCTGTGGATTCGACCTTTACTTCTCTAGCTAAATAGTGGATTTAAGGACTAAGTCTTCGGGTCACAACGACGGCCTGTCAGCATTATCTTGTAGAGATCCTGTGGTAGAGCAACCGAGACGAGTTCAGTCTATGGAGCATTCCAGAGGCCCTGACCGGGACAGAGACAGCCGTTCTAGTCATTCTCAGCCTAGGGGAGATGATCGTCGACGTACAGGGCCAGAGGGAGCCGATAAACAGAGAGAGCTTCAAGCTTCGGTTTAGTGATAGGAGAGAGGTGGTGTAGGAGATGCCGGCAGAGGCATGCTGGGGAGTGTGACCCCAGACATGTGCGTTGTTTTTGTTGTGGGAAGTCGGGTCATACGCAGGCAGCTAGTAATTTGAGAGATCCGCTATAATTTAATTGTGGATCGGGCTGGACACCAGGCGCGAGATTGCATGGCTTTGCGACAGGGAGACCAAAGACAGGGGCAGTCGAGGTCGCCTGCACAGGGTCAGAGTTCTGCGGGTTCTTTTGCGTGCAGAGATACTATTCCGCCAGCCAGAGAACGAATCTTTCAGTTGACAGCAGAAGAGGCGCGGGAGACAGCTGACGTAGTTCCGGGTATGTTTCACTAAACGGTCATAGTCCTTGAGTACTGTTGGATTCCGAGGCCGATCATTCTCTTGTGTTTTCATTTTACTGTTTGCTTTGTTGCCCCATGAAAAGTTGTCGGAGTCGTTGATTATAGAGTTAGCTGATGGTAGTGTCTTTGTAGTTAATCATGTAGAGCTTAGTAGAGGAAGCATTGGCCTCATGTTTGTAGTTTGGGTTTGTTGTTAGTTAGCCAAGGGTTGTTCTTCCTTCCTAGCATATGTAGTTGATGCGAAGAAGGAATGGAGAATTTAGAGACTGTTCATGTTGTTCCTGAGTTTCCTAATGTATTCCCCGAGGAGTTACTCGAGTTGTCATTAGATTGATAAGTAGAATTCCGTGTTGAGTTGGTGCCAGGTGCCACTGTGCGTATACCCTATCGACTGGCTCCTAGCGAGATGAGTGGGCTGACGAGTCAGCTTCAGGAGTTGTTAGACCGCGGGTTTATTAGGCCTAGTTCGCCATTATGGAGTGAAGTCCAGTTTTTGTGATATGTCGTTAACGTCGGAGGTGTTCCTTTAGACCCCGTTAAGTTAAAGGCCGTTAGGAGTAATGAGAGGTGAGGAAAGTAGTAGATATTCGCCACAACCTGAAGTTAGTGGGTTATTATCGTCGATCTATTCAAGATTCTGTTGACTTGTCAATCAGAGCATTTTAGTGGTAAGGGAGATGCTCATTTGCTTTAGTTGAGTCTGTATATCCAGCATATGGGACGAAAGTAGGAGGGCGCGAGATTACAGGTCCCAAGAATATTCAACAAATTAGCAAGTAGATAGCTGTGGACAGGGAGAGATTGAGAGTAACCCAGAGCCGACAAAAAGGGTTATGCCGACAAGAAAACGAAGGAGCTAAGGTTTGACGTGAGCGAGTGGGTACTATTGAAGGTACCCATGAGTAATTAGAACATGTAGTGCACCCGGAGGCCGTCGAAGATTGTAGGGTGGAAAAAGTTGCGGAAGAAGGAGATTCCGTTAGTATTGGTACAACGATGATATCATAAGAGTTCCAGCGCTACCTGGGAGCCGAGGCGGATATACGGTAGTGTTGCCTTCACCTATTTACGTGAGTTGAGATCTCGAGGACGGGATAGGTTCTAAAGGGGGAGATTTGTAACATCCGGAGACTAGCAGTAGGTACGTGGAATTTATTTATTAGCTTTCGGAATTATCTTAGCAAGTTGGTGACATTTAATTGGTCAATCACACGTGATGTGGTGAAGTAGGTTACTATCACATGTAATTTTAATCGGTTGAAATAGTAGCCGGTTTAGTAGTACATATGGGTTTGGGGTTGTTTTAATGAGCTAGATAACATTCTAAACCCGAGCTGTTAATTTGAGATTAATTGGTTAGCGGGCGTTCAGCTAGTTAATATTGAGTATCGTACCCGTTTTAATTGGGTTCGGGACCGGAACGTATATATATCAATTGATTGTTTCTTTTTCCTTCATAATTGCAAAACTCAAAGGTGTATGTGTGTGTTTCCTAGCTGAGCAACGAGAGAGAGAGAGAGAGAGAGACTGAGAGAGAGAGAGAGAGAGACTGAGAAAGGAGACAGAAGGCAGCAATAGCCAAGGGAATATTAGTTCATCATCCTCCTCAATATTGGGATCCAAATCAAGCAAGAAAAATGAATTGAGGTTAGAAAATCATAAACTGATTTAGGTTGTTGTGGTAAGTAATTAAACTGGTTTGGGGTTGGTTGCAACCCCTGAAATACGAGTAACCGAGATTGGGAAGTGAAATTTTGTGGCTGACAAGAACAAAGCATGCACTGCTCTGTTCTTCGCCGCATCGCGGCCGCGCTCCCCTGGTCGCGACCGCGAAAGAAGTGAGTCGGTTTAGGGTGGTCGCTGGTAGTGGATCGCGACCGAGAAATGGATCGCAGGCAGGGTGATCCCGACTGCACTTAGAGGATCTTGGGCGCGATAGAGTGGGCAGCGCGGAAGTCATCGCGATGCCTGGCCGCGATGAGGAGATCGCGACCGCGATTGCGGCTGCGCTCGTGGGTCTTCACCTGTTGACTGATGTTGAGTCTGTGAGATCAGTAGTATAGTTGTTTTGAGTTCGTTGGTTAGTCGTTACATTGTAGTTGTGTTGATTGTTGCCAGGATTTGTAGTTGAGCCTCGGACTTGTCGACACCGCCATAGATAGCAAGATAGTAGTCGTGGTTCAGGTGAGTTACTTACCCTCTTGTGGTAGATGCACTATTGTTGATTACTGTGTTTTCAAATAGGTATGTTGTTTACTATCCGGGTCTGGTGCGGATCCCTTTCATACGTTGATACTTGTTGGCACATAGCAGAGCTCGTGGATTATGCGTATAGTTGTGGTACGCCCAGTAGAGGCATGTTGGGTCATTCCCAACCCATAGGTCCTGGCTTAGCCACTACTTTGTGGAGTGGGCAACGCAGGCTATCCGGGGTCGCTCCCGATGAGGCGTCGGGCTGTTGTTGCTGGCCGCACGTAGAGTTGTTCATCAGTTGTTACGTTGTGCTAACTGTTTTATAAACTGTTTTAACGTTGCTTATAGTAACTCACCAGCTTTCAGCTGACAGTAGTTTTACATGTGCATCTCAGGTACGAGGCCAGAGGCTAGAGATAGTGCGGGCACGAGTCGAGACCCGCCATGTGGCTAGTAGTTAGTGACTATTTCAGTGAGTAATCTTTATGTTTTGTGGATTGGCGTAGTCACCAATTATAATTTGGATGACTGTAGCCTGTGATCTGGTTGTGGTTGACAGACTTTTCTAACGGGTGTTGGTTCCCGTTTCGTTGTGACCTCTATGCTTGCTGTGGATAATTAATGGTTATTTAGCTGTTTACCCTTGATGATGATGTTTATACTGGGTGACGTGGACTGTAAGTCCTACGTTGTATTAGTAATAAAAGTAGGGTGTTACAACTTGGTATCAGAGAATTAGTTTAAGGTTTAAGTATCATTAGTGATGCTTAGGCTTAAATCAGTGTCTAGATCCTTGGGCTTCATCTCTGCTGAGTACGTCTAAGAAATTGTAGAGTTATGTTATTGTTGTCGTAGTAATGTTGTTTATATTGTGCAGAGACCTTATGGAAGACGAGCAGAGTCCCGAGGGTCCCACCGGGGGACGTGTGTCAGATGACGAGTTTGCCCGACGATTATGGGAGGCGTACGAGAAGGGACGCACCGAGGCGCTGCAGTCGCGGACCCAGAGTACCAACGGGGGTCAGGGTTCAGGGGCCAAACCATCACGAGAGGCCGACAAGGGGTGTAAGTATAAGGAGTTTCTTGTGGTGCACCCACCAGAGTTTCATGGAGAACACGAGGCGGTTAAGGTCATGTATTGGCTAGAGGACATGGAGATGGCTTTTCGTATCACAGGCTGCCACCCCGATCAGATGACGACGTTTGCTAGTGCTCAGCTTCGAACTAGTGCACAGCAGTGGTGGAGGACTATCAGGGACATGATGGGAGATGGGCCGGCATATGCGATGACATGAGATCAGTTTAAGGTCCGTTTTGAGGAGCAGTATTGCCCGGAGGACCGTCGAGCACAGTTGGAGATTGATTTGTTGACGCTGTTTCAAGGGCAGCGAGCTGTTGATGAGTATGAGAAGATTTTCATCGATCTGAGTTTGTTTGCACCGCTTCAAATCAACACAGAATAGCGAAACATTAATCGATTTATGATGGGATTGCGTAAGGAGATTCGAGAGTTTATTCACATGGGATACATACCGACTTATGCGCGAGCAGTAGAGTTAGCACGGAGACGGGAGAGCGAGTTATCCCGCAGAGTACCTGTGGTAGAGCAACCGCGACGAGTTCAGTCTACGGAGTATTCCAGAGGTCCCGACCGGGATAGAGACAGGGACAGAGACAGTCATTCTAGTCATTCTCAGCCTAGGGGTGATGATCGTCGACGTGCAGGGTCAGAGGGAGCCAATAAACAGAGAGACAGATCTCCTCAGAGGTATGTTCGTGGATTCGATGGCCGAGGTAGTCGTTTTGGGGACTCCGAGCATAGGGAGGGAGCTTCAAGCTCCGGTTTAGTTATAGGAGAGAGGTGGTGTAGGAGATGCTAGCAGAGGCATGCTGGGGAGTGTAACCCCAAACATATGCGTTGTTTTCATTGTGGGCAGTCGGGCCATACTCAGGCAGCTTGTAATTCGAGATATCCGCTATGGTTTAATTTAGATTGCATGGCTCCACGACAGGGAGACCAAAGACAGGGGGAGTCGAGGTCGCCTGCACAGAGTTAGAGTTCTGCGAGTTCTTCTGCGTGCAGAGATACTGTTCCGCCAGCCAGAGTTCGAGTCTTTCAGTTGACAGCAGAAGAGGCGCGGGAGACAGCTGACGTAGTTCCTGGTATGTTTCCCTGAACGGTCATAGTGCTTGAAATCTGTTGGATTCCAGGCCGATCGTTCTCTTGTGTTTTCATTTTACTGTTTGCTTTGTTGCCCCAACTGTTAAGTTGTCGGAGTCGTTGATTATAGAGTTAGATGATGGTAGTGTCGTTGTAGTTAATCATGTAGAGCGTAGTATAGGCAGCATTGGCCTCATGTTTGTAATTTGGGTTCGTTGTTAGTTAGCCAAGGGTTGTTCTTCCTTCCTAGCATATGTAGTTGACGCGAAGAAGGAAAGGAGAATTTAGAGACTGTTGATGTTGTTCCTGAGTTGCCTAATGTATTCCCCAAGGAGTTACTCAAGTTGTCATTAGATCGATAAGTAGAATTCCGTGTTGAGTTGGTTCCAGGTGCCACTGCGCGTATACCCTATCAACTAGCTCCTAGAGAGATGAGAGGGCTGACGAGTCAGCTTCAAGAGTTGTTAGACCGCAGGTTTATTTGGCCTAGTTCGCCACCGTGGAGTGAAGTCCAGTTTTTGGGATATGTCGTTAACGGCGGAGGTGTTCCTGTAGACCCCGTTTAGTTAATGGCGGTTAGGAGTAATGAGAGGCGAGGAATGTAGTAGATATTCGCTGCTTCCTGAAGTTAGTGGGTTATTATCGTTGATCTATACAAGATTCTGTTGACTTGTCAATCTGATCATTTTAGTGATGAGGGAGATGCTCATTTGCTTTAGTTGAGTCTGTTTATCCAGCATATGGGACGAAAGTAGGAGGGCGCGAGATTACAGGTCCCGAGATTATTGAACAAATTAGCGAGCAGATAGCTGTGGACAGAGATAGATTGAGAGTAACCCAGAACCGACAAAAAGGGTTATGCCGAAAAGAAGACCAAGGAGCTAAGGTTTGACATGAGCGAGTGGGTACTATTGAAGGTACCCATGAGTAAGTAGAACATGTAGTGCACCCGGAGGCTATCGCAGATCGTTAGGTGGAAAAAGTTGCAGAAGAAGGAGATTCCGTTAGTAATTGTACAACGATGATATCATAAGAGTTCCAGCGCTACCTGGGAGCCGAGGCGGATACACGGTAGTGTTGCCTTCACCTATTTATGTGAGTTTAGATCCCGAGGACATGATCAGTTCTAGAGGGGGAGATTTGTAACATCCGGAGACTAGCAGCAGGTACGTGGAATTTATTTATTGGCTTTGGGAATTATCTTAGCAAGTTGGTGACATTTAATTAGTCAATCACACATGATGTGGTGAAGTATATTACTATTACGTGTAATTTTAATCGGTTGAGATAGTAACCGGTTTAGTAGTACTTATGAGTTTGGGGTTGTTTTAATGAGCTAAATGGCATTCTAAACCCGAGCTGTTAATTTTAGTTTAATTGGTTTAGCGGGCGTTTATCTAGTGAATATTGAGAATCGTACCCGTTTTAATTAGGTTCGGGACCGGAAACGTATATATATCAAGTGATTGTTTCTTTTTCCTTCATAATTGCAAAACTCAAAGGTGTATATGTGTGTTTCCATGCTGAGCAACGAGAGAGAGAGAGACTGAGAAAGGAGACAGAAGGCAACCATAGCCAAGGGAATCTTAGTTGATCATCCTCCTCAAGATTGGTAACCAAATCAAGCAAGAAAGGTGAATTGAGGTAAAAAATTAGTACTAAACTGATTTGGGTTGTTGTGGTAAGTAATTAAATTGGTTTGGGGTTGGTTGCAACACCTGAAATATGAGTAACCGAGATTGGGAAGTGAAATTTTGTGGCTGACCAGAACAGAGCATGAACTGCTCTCTTCGTCGCCTCATTGCGGCCGCGCTCCCCATGTTATGACCGCGATCAGGGTTTGTCGGTTTAGGGTGGTCGCTGGTAGTGGATCTCGACCGAGAAGTGGATCGCGGGCACGGTGATCCCGACCGCGCTTAGAGGATCTTGGGCGCGATATAGTGGGCAGCGCGGAGGGCACCGCATCACGATGCCTGGCCGCGATGAGGAGACTGCGACCGCGATCGTGGCCGCGCTCCTGGCCGCGTTCATGGGTCTTGACCTGTTGACTGATGTTGAGTCCGTGAGTTCAGTAGTATAGTTGTTATCAGTTCGTTGGTTAGTCGTTACATTGTAGTTGTGTTGATTGTTGCCAGGATTTGTAGTTGAGCCTGAGACCTGTTGAGACCATCGTAGATAGCGAGATACTAGTTGTGGTTCAGGTGAGTTACTTACCCTCTTGTAGTAGATGCACTGCTATTGATTACTATGTTTTCAAAGAGGTATGTTGTTTACATCCGGGTTCGGTGTTGGTTCCTTTCATACGTTGATACTTGTTGGCACATAGCAGAGCTCGTGGATTATGCGTATAGTTGTGGTACGCACAGTAGAGGCCTGTTAAGTCATTCCCAACCCATAGGTCCTGGCTTAGCCACTACTTTGTGGAGTGGGCTACGCAGGCTATCCCAGGTCGCTCCCAATGAGGCGTCGGGCTGTT